>JAEANM010009205.1:0-16507 GCA_017656035.1 Myanophis thanlyinensis
CCCTCCCTCCCTCCCTCCCTCCCTCTCTTGTATTTTTTATTTTCTCTACTTGCATAGTAAGATGTTCATGTGAAAAAAGTAATCCTTGCTTGATACAAATATATACCATTTAAATGTATACCTGAGCACACACCTCGTTTCATATATCCATCTGCCCCATTTTGATGTATACATCATTATAATTAATTGACCAACTTGGGGGTGGGGGTTTGAAGGGGCTGAGGATTAGCTTGGTCCAAGGACAGATGGTAAATTAATGAACTAGGTGAGATTTGAGTCATGAATTTTCTGATTGGTAAGTCAGCCTCTTGAACTACATTGTTACAACAGCTGGTCACTTTGATTTTGCACACGTTACCATTTACCTGTATTACATCCCTGAAAAGTGTGCGTGCGTATGTATATGATGTATGTTTGTGTTTCGGCATGTATAGTACAGTAAACCAAGTTCTCACAGAGTCATGCCCATATCTTTTATGAAAGTTGAATCAATGCTCAAATAGAAGGAAATTGAACAACAGTATGAAAACAACAGGATACGAGAAAGATTTTCACAGTGCTGTAGTCCAGGCATGTCAAACTCAGAGTTCCCCGAGGGCCATATTGTCACATTTGAGTTATGATGAGGGCCGCACTCTCTTCAGTTGGGCCGCAGTGGCTGGGCTCGCCCTGGGCAGTTTGGAGGGTGACCCATCTTGCTCTTGGGACAGCGGGACGGCGGTGGCGCGGATCAGGTTACAAGCACCGGCCTTGCCCGACTGGCTCTTCTGACAAGGCTAAGGAGGAGTTGTCGCTCCAGGGGAGAGGCATTTCTCTTGCAACTTGCCCAGGGAGCCTCGGAAGCTTTTTTGCTTATTTGTTACATGTCTAGTCTGCCTTTTCAACAGTGAACTCAGGACAGTGTGTAGGGTTCTCCTTCCTGTTTACTCACATAATTTTATTTATTGATTTAAAGTATTTTACCCTGTCTTTCTACTCAAGAAGGATCCAAGGTGGCATGTAAAACATCATCTGTGCAGGCCACAGGTACACTTGCAATGGGCCGCACGCGGCCCTCGGGCTGCATGTTTGACATGCCTGCTGTAGCCTATCCTTGATCTCTAAGCATTAGTGCACAGAGCCTCATGTTTCCCACTTTTAAGAACAATGCTTCAATATTCCAACAACAGTGCAATCCTATAGATGTCTAGTCAACAGTAAGCCTTGCCAGAATTTATTTAGCAAGATCTATTCCCAAGTTAGTGAATTTAGAATTATTTTGCTATATTGCAATAAAAATGCCTGAAAACCTCAGGCTAGACAATTACAGAAAGTTCGGTCCTTGATTGGGAATAAATTGCCAATCTTTGTCCTTAGCTAGAAAAACACCCTCAATACCTTGTGAAAGAGCATCAGGGACATGATGATCAATTTACAAGTGAATGGTGAGACAGAGTGCTTTTAAATAACAACAAGCTTTAGAGAATGTAGCAGCCTCTCCATCACTAGACCTGCACACTTCCTTTCAAAGAAGCAACAACACATTCTGCCATTTCAACTCTATCCAAATTTTGTCTTGTGCATGGGAAATTTTATGTCTCACAAAATTAGGCCATGTTTCTATAGCACAAAGTTATCTTTTTAAATAGTCCTCTTGAATGCTGAGAAGATCATGAGTCGGTTAGTTAGTGTATTTATTTATTTCAGCTTATATGAAGCTACATTTACCAGGATTCCAAACAGTTTATAAATAATAATCCAATGTTAAAACATAATAAAGTATTAACATAAACATAACAAGAGGCCTGTGATGTATCACCTTCAAGTATGCTCAGATGAAGAGTTATGTTTTCACAACTCCTCAAAAATATATTAGGGAGACACTAGACTGAATGCATAAGGGTAGGCTGTTCCAATAATAATAAGTGAATAAAGGATTAAAACTGATTAGTTTTTCTCAGTGTTATCTCTTGTGCCTAACAGCTACCAATTTGTCACGCAGGGGCTCAGAGCCCAGGGGGAAGGCTTTGGGGAAATGTTACCCCATCCAGAAATAACAATGGAAGGTCTCTAGATTCAGGATAGACAATACTGTTGCTAGAGATGAACAAACAGATTGAAGCAGAAATTAACAGATTAACAAAGTTGGAAGGGAATTTGTAAATCATCTAGTCCAATCCCCCCACCCAAGTAGGAGACTCTATACCAGTGGTGGCAGTCCTTTTACTTACCGAGTGCTAAAAAGTATGTGCTTTGCACGTGCCATCCGCACTTGCATGTGGCTCCTCCACACTATCATGCAGCTTTTGCATATGCAATGCATGTGCACTGTGTGCAGGCACTCACACACACAGGAGCAATTGTGTGTGCATGCGCAGGAGAGCTCTGAAGACCAGCTGGATTTCCTGCTGAAATAACATGCATGCACAGCGGAGGCCCGAAGACCAGCTGGGTCTCTGCAATTGCACATGCATGCATGCGTAATCACACGTGCATGCTCAGCTGGAGGTAAGTTGGCCAACAGTTTGTGTACCCAGCAAGATGGCTCTGTGTGCCTTCTGTTGCACCCATGCCATAGGTTCACCATTACACTCTATACCATTTCTGTCCAACCTCTTCTTGAAAACTTCCAGTGATGTTGAAGATGAAGCCTATTTTTTCCCCATCCTGAACCTCCTAGCATCCAGATGCTGGAAAAGGACCTTCCAGATGCTGGAAAAGGGCAGAGATTATGTAACTGAGTATTACCTGTACTGCTGATTAGTGATGCTCCTAGCAGTGCTATGTAGATGTTAAATTGAAATGAGAAGAGAGGTGAAGAGATGAAACAGAGATCTTGAGCTAGACTTCTCTTCTTCCAGCAGTACTGACTGGGACCACAAACCAGCCTTGGAGGAAAGAGACCCACCAAATGTCCCTCATACCCAAACCCCTTAACCTTTTAGAGTCCAGAGTTGATATCATAATTGAGGGTATCAAGGGCTGCCAAATTTCTTTGCACAATACTTGCTGCCCTTCAGATGCTTTCCTTAATTTACAAGTCCTGTGCTAGGACATACAGTACTAGTTACATCCTGAACTCACCAAATGTCAACCACAAGCATAATGAATTCTCCATTCTATTAATCATAACCAGATAATAATTTGACAGTGAAAGGGTTTGATGAAAATGTAAGTTTTTTAAACACAGTTGCCATGATGACCATGAAGTTTTTTCCCCTCACCCCTCCAGTGAAGCAAATTGAAACCTTATAGCTTATTAGAAAAACTTATGAAATTTTAGCTGATTTCAGTACCAACCAGTGTCAAAGTCAAGAAATTCAAGTAGGGATGATGTTGTATAACATGGAGGCCAGTAAAAGCAACGCCTTAACTTTTCCATGGAGCCCATATCTTGAACAAACAATAACCCACAAATTATCTAAACAACAACACCCTTGATCTCCTGCAGAGTATCCCAGATGACAATCACAACTCTACTTCCCTGCCATGGAGTTGTTGTAGGTGATATAACTCTTGAAAAGCAGATGGGCACATCTCTGAAGGTGGAACAGACTCTTGTCACAGTCATATCTATTCTGATATCCAGGTTCAAATAAGATTTCCGATCCAGTACAATTTTCTTCTTTGCCCAATACTTTCTGTCCTTCAAATGTTCTCCTTCCTTTCATCCCCTTTACAACCCCTGAGAGCTGTTAAAATGCAAACACTGCAATCAAAGTTTATGATGCAGATGAAGCAACCTTTTGAAAACAGTTCCAAGTGCAGGATTTTCCTGGCCACAACAGAATCTTTACCGTCACCTCTCCACACTGCTGACACTTGCCTTTCTCTACTATATTGTGTCTCAGTGTAAAGAAGGTAGCAGAAATGAAGCTTACCTTTGCTAATATCTTCATATTCCAGCCAGAGCTGTTTTTGGACTTGTTTGTTGGGATACCAGATAGAGCAGGATTCCTCAAATCCATAGACAGCTTCCTGTATATAGTGGTTGCCAAAATGATCCAGCAGAGCCACAAAATCTCCCCGAGATGTTGCTCCGTCCAGAGAGTGAAGGGCATTGCCAAACGCTGCAGAGAACAGAAGTACAGCAAGCAAGAACTTAAGAAAGGCAGGGAGGGTAGACAGGCAGGCAGACAGACATTTTGCTACCACATTTAGATTCTTCTGGAAGCTTGCAAGCAGGTTAGTAATCCTCTCCAGTACCTGACAGTTTGTATGTAAAAATGAGGTTAGCTGTACTTCATAGAATTGATATTTAAACAAGGCCAGTGACTATTTCCAAATCTTTCAGGACCAAATTCTGTGTGTAAAAAAATAAAATGCCTTGTTTTATCCTGATAAAAATGTTTAATTTCAGAAGCAGGCTCTTAGTTGTTTCTGCGACAATGAGGAAACAATAAGAATTGATCAACAAAAAGTGGTTACAGCATCAGTTCTCAAAAATTAAATTACTACCTTTGGTTGAAAAATGCTACGTTTCTAAGGAACATAATATAGAGAGTTGCTAAGAAAATATGAACACCCTATAATGAATGGAATAGATAAAGATTTTTCCTCTATTAAAGTACCACTTTCAATATTCAGATAAACTCTCTCTGCTCAGACATTTTTATTTAAAGTCGAACTTCTGAGACTGAATACCCTGTGTGAAGCTACAGCAACATCTGCAACAGTGCCATTCTACTTGACCTGCTGGTCTATTCCCTGATGTTTTCATCAATCATTTTGAAAAAAAAAAAAGCTTAAATATTTCTTAAAAGGACAATATATGAGATGGAATTTTGGCACCTAGTTTGGGTCTTTTCCAAGCTGCTCCTAGAGAAGATGAAGACATCCCATTTGTTTTATTTCATGTACATGTTTTAAAACGAATAAGAGGGCCAAAGGGCACCAAATATTTAAGAAGGCAAATGTGACAGAACTCTGAATGAAGACACTTAAATTTTTATTTAGTCTGTATTTTCAGCAAACTTGTTTACACTCTCCAGACTTCCGCTGTACTCAATTTTTCTGCCTTTTATAATTCTTTGAATTATAAATTCAATGAATTATGAATTGTGTAGTATGATTTTCAATGGTAAGAAATGCAAGCTGTATACAGAATGCATACCTTAGGATAAAATGTCATGATTTTAGTATACAATATGAAGACGTAGTATACATTTTAATGTGAAAACAGTTTAGAATGGAACTATGAATCAATATATGTGAAATTGGTATTCTCCAGATCTACTAATCACTAAATTGCCATCCAACATTGAAATTGGGATTCAACAGATCTTGTGGGTGTACAACCAGACAGATCTGTTCCTTTCTAACTCTTACATATGAAATTGCTGATGACTGACTAAAGGAAACAGTGATGTCCAGGGTGAGCAAAAAATTAGAATGGCTGCCTCTTTGGCTGCTGTCCCCCACCCTCACTCCTGCTGTGATACTATGGCCAATCTAAAGCCAGCCCACCAAGTATTGGGCATAACTTACACTGAGAGGTAGTCATTTGGTTCAACCGAACATGGTACATGACAGAACGAACCTTCCAATGTTGTAATAAAGGATATCCAGAAATCTCACTGAAATTCACCATCCCTGTGGAAGAAACCATGAGAAAAATAAGAAAGGTTTTATGCAATGTTTGCATAAAGCATTTGCAGCATAGCAGTATTCCAAATCTGACATAGAATCTGAATTGGTTTCCCCATTCAGCAGAATCATAAGGGAAGTATTTTTCTCATGCTGAGCGGTTGCAGACGAAAAAAATGTTTGTTTGTTAAAATCATCTTATCCTGAATTTATAAAGCAGATTCAGAAGAAATTATCTATGTGGTTTATTTTTCCTATCAGTGTAGCGAAGAAAAGGTGGTGCACAGCCTGCCAGACCTCTCCCTGGGATTTCAATACAGGTAGTCTTTGGCTTACTACCATTCGTTTAGTGACTGTTCAAAGCTACAACGGCACTGAAAAAAGTGACTTCTTTCTGATTTTCAGACTTATGACCATTGCACCATGCCTATAGTCATGTGATCAAAAATTCAGACACTTGGCAAGTGGCACATATTTATGACAGTTGCAGTGTCCTGGGGTCATGTGGTCATCTTTTGCAACAAGCAAAGGAGAAGCTAGAGTCATTTAATAACTGTGCCACTAACTTAATAACTGCAGTGATTCACTTAACAACTGTGGCAAGAAAAATCATAAAATGGGGAAAAACTCACTTAACAACTTAGCAATGGAAATGTTGGGTTCAATTGGGGTCGTATGTTGAGTATGTTGAATAAATAAATAAAATAAATAAATTACCTGTTCTCACACACTGTCTACCTGAGTGTTAAGATATCTGGGTATGATCCATCCCAAGTTTACTATCTGTCCTTAAAATGAGAAATGCCCCTCATCTGGATGAGACAGAACACGAAATCCTCTCTTCAAACTGTCTCCTTTTAGTGACCAGGACTAAATGGATGTGGGGGTATCAGGCCCGATTACAAACCCAACCCAAAATCAGAGCAGATATAACATTGTCCAAAACTGAGTGAGCAGCAACAAATAGAAATAAATCCTTCTCATATACAGTAGCTCAACTACATCTTCCCAGCTAACTTTACTTCCATAGGCCAAGTTCTCCCAGGAGTTTTTGATATCAGAAGCTGAATTCCTCAGCTTAGTCTTATAAAAAAAATTTTCTTAAGATGCTCGCCCACTGCAAGGCCTCCAAAGAAGATTCAGAGAATAAAGAAACACTCTGTTTCCTCTTCCCTAATCCAATTTCCTTGCCCTGATTGGAGAAGACAGTGGCTGTGATTGGAAAATACCAAGTCCCCCAGCCAAGGAAGCTATTAATTCAAAATTAAGAGGCCCTAGTTACAGCTAGCCAGCAGGTCATTCAAAATTAAAGTCCCCGTAATGAGAACAACATGTAAGATTTTATCCTCATTACAAAGCATTTAAAAAACTATTTATTTATTAAACAAAAGTATATGGCTGTGACCAACAAGAATGGACAATGAATAAGAATGAAAACTTAATACAGATATCAGACTAATTTAAAGTAAGGACAAATGAAAACATTCTTGTTCTGCAGCTAGAATCCTCAGCCTTGATTCTATGAAATGCTCATTTCATAGAATCATTTCAATTCCGATTATCTCTTTCTTTATCTTTCATTATCATTTCGATTTCTCTTTCTTCTTTCTATTGACATTCAAAGCTGATGCATATTACTTTCTGCAGACATGAGGTCCTACCCATATTCATATATGGGCCTGTTTATTTATTTATTTGATTCAGAGGTTGCCCAGTTCCTCTGGGCATTTTACCTATAGCCATTACATTATCAATGCTTCTTTATGGTATTACTATAGGTGTTTATTTATTAAAAACAGGCATCAAAATATTTCAATGGAGTTTACAATCAAGTATATGTTGGGCAAGTCAAGTTCTAAGATAAATTCTAACTTAGAATCTGGTTTCAATTTTTTTTTGTCTGAAAAAAAAAACACATTTGACCTGAAGTCAAAATTCTTTATCATATTCTGAGAAAAATGAATAGCAGTTCTATTTCCACGAACTATTCATAACTTTGACCACATTCCAATAACATATAAATCATCCTCCTGCAATTGTTTATGGTTAATTTTCTGCAGATCCTTTGAGGTTATACTTATTTCTTAGACTTGTATATAACTTGTACCTGAGCCAAGAAAAGCAACCATTTGCTGCATAATAAATAATTGTGTCCAGTTTCCCAGGCACAACAGTTCAAACTGCAAACTGGCCAACATACTTACTAATTAAATGCTCCCTCAGAGAGCAAAAAATCCAAAGAACAGGTATGAAGGAGGAAAATACATGAAAGAAGGCTTCAGGAAATAGTGGCTTTTTTGTTTTGCAGGAGAGAAGATAGGAAATTCTACAATATTTATACCAATGAAATGTCTATAGGTGCTTTTTCAGCAATTAAAAATAACTTGGAAATATTTTTCTCCCTGTTTTAGTATACCAAGTCTCTCCTGCTCCTAGTGCTTCACTGTAGTACTGACTATGAGGTCAATCACAAGACATTGCCTTATAGTGTTAATTTTTCTACTAATTACATTTTAAATTAGTATGTTTATATGTGTTGCAATAAGAAAAAAAATCACAATCTTAATTGAAGACATGGAATGTGGATACAGATAGAAATCTCAGAACATGTGCAGGAGTGACAAAGGAAATAAATAGATACATGTCTACATAGTTAGCTGTTATCTCCGGGTTTGGTTCTTGACCAAGTTTTTATAGTTGACAAGTTTTTATTATTGATTTAGATGAGAAGCTAAAGAGAGGTTCATCAAATCCTCAGACAATACAATGCTGGGAGGGATTGCTAATACTTCCGAAGACAGGCTCAGTGTTCAAAGGGACGTTAGAATATACTACAAAATACTGTTCAATGATGAAAAGTATCAGATTCTGCATTTTGGGCAATGCAAGATAGGTGGTACCTAGTTTAACAGTAGTGTTTCTGGGCAGGATCTTTGCAAACCATAAATTAAGCATGAGTCAGCACAGAGTTGTCTTAGACTGCATGAAAAGTATAATGTTGAAATCATGGGAAACTATAATTCTACTATATGCAGTGACAGTTATATCACACCTGGAATACCTATCCAAACCACCTGTACAGTTTTGGTCACCACAATACAAGAAGGATGAACTGAAAGAGTGCAGAGAAAAGAGCAGTCAAGACAATAAACTGATTAGAGAAAAAAAATCTTATGAAAAACAGTTAAAGAATTGGGCATGTTCAGCTTAAAGAAGAGAAAGCCTAGGGGAGACAAAATTGAAGTCTTCTAATACTTTAATGACTTTGGATTTATTCTCCACAAGCCTGGAGGACAAAGCCAAATTGGTGGGAACTTTACAGAGAGAGAGATCCAAACTAAAATAAGGAGGAATTTGCTCACCATGAGTGCCATCAATCAATGGAACCACCTGCTTCCTGGGGTTGCATGAATCCATTGCTGGATATTTTCAGGCAAAGGTTTGATGGTTATTGATCTGAGGATTCCTACTTTGGACAAGAAGGTCTGAAAAGTACCTTCCAACTTTATATGTTCTGTGACTGACCCAGATTTTTTAAAATGAGCACCACCAAGAGAGGCTAATTAGGTAAGATATTTATCCTTGCAAGTTGAAATAACAAAATTTCCAATTATATTATTATTTCTCTCTTTTGCCATAGCAGGCACCCAATACCTACTAGATACTTAATCCTCACTAATATGTAACTTTCCTTTTCTTATGCCTTAACTAAGAAACTCTGGGGGTGGAAAGAAAGAAAGGTCAAGTGGTTATAGAACTTGCTTAACAAAAGCAACCCTTTTGTGAGTCATGTCCATGGATCATCTACGTGTCACTGTCCAGACTTACCACACTGCTCCGAGAGTCTCAGATACTGTAGTTACGGAGTCCATTTTTATAATTTTTTCTTAATTGTAAGCATCCTGGCATCTTTCTTAATTTCACCATTTTTAATATTTGACCTACAATTGCACTAGCTGGCAACACAATAATTAGTGTTTTATGGCAATGTGGAATATCTCGCTAGCACCAAAACAATGTCTCTCATTCTTATTTTTTGTAAAATTTGTTTGACATTTTTGAATCTATACTATCATTAAACTAACTGATCATAAAATATTTGCATTTTTTCCAGTGAGTCGTATCTATATTGCAAAACTTTAAGACTGAGCAAATGACAGTATTCAGAAACTGAGATCTGGGAATTTTTATACCACAAGCACTTCAACCCCATATCCGCTCTTTCACAAAGTACCCACCCACCATTCATGCCAACACAAATCCTGGCCTTTCATCTTTGCACATATGTAAATTAAATGATTTGTCTCACAATGCATATTTTGATTATCCCCTTGCCTCCTACCCAAAGAACCTATGAATTTAAGGGGAAATGCTAATAATAGTAAAGTAATAGCTTCAGATAAATTGGAACTAAAACAGAAATGCCTTGACTCAATTCCAAAACAGATGATAACAGTTTGAGGACTGACCCAAGACTAATGCAAAAACTAGTGGAAATGACCTCTGAAAGGGATCACTTACCAGTTAGAAAATCTGGATCAGGAGTAGGTTCAGACAGCTCCTCTTGGCACTGATTCTCTAGTGGGACAGTGGCCAACATTAGTCCATCTGGCAGCTGTTGCTCCAAGCCACGAGCAAAGTTATTCATCCTGAAAAGTGCCAAATGAGAAGTTCAAAGCAAAAGTCAATTCACAAAATCCCAGCAAATCTATCTATAGCTATTTCCTAAACTAAATTCAGCAGAATACCAATATCCCTTGTACAGCTTATACAATACTGCAAACACCTTCAAAGAGTTTGAAGGTTCTGCCATTTTTTTCTTCAAAATATATTTGTGAAAAGTAGTTCAGTGCAATTTGAAGCCAGGTCAAATTATGACAACAGACTGAGTATTTCACCCATCTCTAACATTTTTCCAAATTTCATTCTAGATGTTGAAATATGCCACCATATGCAGGCTCACAGATGACAGTAAAATCTATAATCAATGTATCAAAGTTAAATAGAAATAAAGAGTATCATGAAAACATTTTTTTCAATTGTTCCTTTTATTATTTTTTCCCTTTTTTGAAATGGCATTCTTCAAAATTGTTAAAATTTGTTTCAAAACCCTACATTTTAAGTTTACATACGGTGTCACCAACATCAAAGGATTCCTCATGACCATTATTGCTGTCAGTGGAGCCTTTCTTTGGACTCCATTTTTGTCCACCAGCTCTTACAAATTAAAGAACTGTCTGAATGCAGAACCAGCACGTGTAGAGCTTTTCTTCAAAAAAAGAAAAAAGTTAGGCTTGTTGAAATTTCTTTTGCTCTAATAAGAAACTTCACATGCAAGAAAAAGGGCCCTTCACATGTTTTAACTTTTGACTTAATAAGTAAATGAGGACGCGCCAATCACCTGTAAGAAAATCAGAACTCTTGTTTCCAGAATGTCATCACCTATCTAGGGAATTATGATAAATTTGTGATAAAAGGAAAACCAATGTTTTTCAATAGATAATCAAAAAGTAATTGAATTTCATGGAAAACTATAAAAGAAACTTCAAGGAATATTTCTTCTAATCCCATTAAAACTCCTTTATTACACACCTGTCTAAGATATAATCTTTTAAAACACAATCATTTCATGGATAATGTGTTCTCTTAGTGGATAGCATAATTGCAGAGGGCTCTGCATGAATATTAACATCTTCCGGAATTCGGTGAATTGTACCAGAGAAAGGTACTTCAGCAGAATTCCTCCATCTAGGAAACAAATTCACCTGAGGTCAAATCTCAGGTCTTACTGAGGCAAGTGAGGAAACCTGGAAAATTTCAATTTACAAGTTGCTTTGGGCAGAGCTTTGTTTTGCTTAGTGTATGATGTCAAAGCACTATGGATAACTCAGTGCAGATAAAATACAAAGCACAGGACTTGGAATCCTACAGAACAGCAAGCCTTTTTCCTAATATAATCATCACCTGAATGTTCCCTTCAGCACCTGCCCAGGTGCCAACTCACGAGTTTGGTTGTTATAGCCATAGAACATTTCTCCAAAGAGAGTTTGATTCATGGACAGCTCTCGACTCTCTTCACAGTCAGCGCCCCCTGGACAAGACTCTGAAACTAACTGACAAGATCGGCCATCCATACCTAGCTTGTAATCTTCAATGCATCTGCCAATGAATACAACAAAAAACTATTTAAACTTTTTACAAGAGTTCTAAAGAAAATGTATTTCATGTTCAAGGAAGAACCTATAGCAAATAAGGTCACACAGATGAAAATCACAGTACCTGTCCTACAGATTTGTAAAATCATGTGAGATTAATTTTTAGGTGCTTTTAATTTTCTGTGCTTTTTCATATTTCTGACCTTCAGCAAAACTTTTCCATGCATGATTTTTGTGTCAAGTAACACCTGATGCTGGAGTATTTCTTAAAATGCCCCTACCAATTTATATGGAGATAAAAAGAACCACACTGACATTGGTATGTGGAATTCAAATGAAGAAATTATCTTAGTTAATTGAAAAATGGACAGAACAAAATAAGTTAATAACAAAACCACTAAACAACAGTTGAGTGAGATGAGCAAAATCTGTTAATCCTTAATTGCAGAAATTTCTACTGAAGAAATTACTAAATCTAGAATATGAACTGTAACTCAGCAACAATTGGAGGGGCACAGGCTTCCTATTTTTTTTATTTTTTTTGTGTGTGACCATGAAATGTCTCAACCTCTGGTTGCTAAAGACAACTCCTTAATCTGCTATCAGGAATCCTGTTATTAAAAATGTCATGGTAGATAAGAGTTTCTTTCATGGTAACAAAATATATTATTATAGTATTGAACAAAAAATGTTAAATATTAGTGGTATGCAAATAGTTTGGTTGTGATTCCAAAAAGATATTTTGATATCTTTTTGATTAGATTATTATTGATTAGCACACCTGTCTGCAATTTTTTTAAGTAGCTGTATCTTAGGATCATACAGCAGCTGCAGAGATAGTTGTGTAATCTTGAGAACCAACAAAATTATTGTACATGGCTACAGATGGGTGCTACATTCATACTCTCATGGGCTTTCAGAAATTGAATCTAAGTGCTGTGAATTGTTAGTATATGTCCAGGAAAACAGGATGAAAGGGTTCATATGCATACTCCAAACCCATGACCCATGCTATATATAATTATTGCTGCAGTCAAAAGAGCATATATAAAATGTATAAAAAAGTTTAAAGACAACCATTGTCATATGGGCTACATTTGGCAGGTTTCTTCAGGAAGGAACACTTATTATTTAGATACCACATTACAGAACAGAAAGCAATATTTAAATAGTAACAGGCATCCACAAGGAATGATTAAAAAAAAAGTTAAGATCACAGTCACAACAGTGTAATTAAAGCTCTACCTGCAACCCACACTTTTAATTGCACTATCACAGCTGCCACCTTAACTTTTTTCTACTGACAACCTTGAATATTAAACTTATTATATTACATTGTCAGGAATTCATTATTTTGAAATGAGCATGAGTAGCTGTGAAAGGAAGAGTACTATAAAGCAACCTTGAAATAACACAGCATTTGCTACAAATGTGCTACCACCATGCATGTAAATATTGAAATTTATATTGATATATGTGGCTTATTTGTCTGTCTGGTTATGGTTTGGAACAAGGTCTCATCCTAGTGAATACTAGAAATTTTTATGGAACTCACCCACAAAACATAAGTATATTGTACAAGGTAGGATCTTCTGGTAATGGCATCATATGTTGTAGACAGAGCTGCTCGCAACCACCATTGAACCCATCTGAACAGTCCACTCCTATGTGGCGATCATAGCAGCCCGTGCCATCTTTCATGGGACTGAGGCCAGGGGGACACTAACAGAGAAGGAAGAATAGCATCATGAACCAGGTGAGCATAGATTTTATGCAGAGCAATTCCTTTCCACTGCAGTCACAAAAGGGTTCATTATACCCAACAGAAACATCACAAGTGTTATTTCTGTATTGCTTGTTCCACATGCTCAGTTCGTACAGCGAGGAGAAAAACCTGAATTAGTGGTATTGTTTCATCTTATCATTAGCACTGCGATTTGTGGGAGCTTCTTGCAAGTTTTCTAGTCAATTTCTGCTAAGTAAGTAATATAGTATCATTCACACTTCGATCTTACCATCTGTGTTGCAGTTCCTTCCTGTTGCAAAAATATCTTCATTTTCAGCTTTACAGTCTCTGCAACCATTATTAAAGTGTATAACCTCAAATACACATCAACACCAACCAGGGTGATTAACAGTCAGAACCAGCACTCTATTCCCTCCGGTCATTTTTCAAGAGGAAGATGTGTTTGCAGAGAACTATGAACCAGGTGGTGCCTCAGGCTACCTTAGAAAACAGGCCACACTCTGGCTTATATACTCAGCCGTGAAATAGACGAGATCCAGAAGCTCTCGTTAAGTAGAAACTACTTTTTCAACTTGTTTTAGTTTTGAAATTGCCCAACCCATAAACAAGTCCAACTGAAGTGAATTAAAGGGCTATAAAGCTGACTGATAATACCATCAATAAGGCTTTGCTTTCAAGTGGGACATTTTGTAGGATAAAGTAGGAAGAGCTGCGGGCTTTTTCCCCCCCCCTCCCCTTTCTTCTGTTTTGGCGCATGTGGATTGAACAGAAGATTTCCATCGGAAATGTTTTCCCCCTTGTGATCCTGGCGATGAAGCTCACACAATAAGACACAGGTTGCTCGATGACATTAATTCTGCAATTTCCAGAACAAACGGTCCCCTGTAGGCTCACTAGACTCTCATTCTGCCCCGTGGTTCTCCTCCTCCATCCATGCCAGCTGGAATGGCTACGCACAGGAGAATTCTAAATGTTTGCATAATGCCAGCAGTCAATGAGAGGACCCAGATGTTTGGGGTGATGGCAAACAAGCAAATGAGGAGTCTAGGAATCCTGCCCAGCACCCATCCTCATCAGAGAGACTTCCCATCTGGCTGACAGAATGTGTTTCAAAGTTAGGGGTGGACAAAAGAGACCTGAGTATATGTGTGGTTTTCTACTGATTAATTGATTTCTTTGCAACTTATGCCTTACACAAGGGCTTAGAAAATTACAGAAACAAGAATAATCTTTTTATAGGAATTCTTTTGCATGGCTCCCTATTAAGTGATATAGGCCTTTGTCAGGAGAATTTGCAAGTGAATTGCAAGCTCAGCTTGCACAGGTAAAAATATAAAATCCGCACCTTAATGTGATGTTGTCTCAGCTTTCCCCTATATGCCAGACACAAATTCATGTGTTAACTACTATACTATAATTGCAGTAATATTACAGGGGTGAGCTTGCTGGGAGAGATCGGTGGCTTTGTTTTGTCTGCTAGTTTATTCCTTACAGCAATGTTTCTTAACAGTGGCAGCTTTAAAATGTGTGAACTTCTATTCATGCTAGCTGGGGATTTCTGGAAGTTAAAGTTCATACATCTTAAAGTTACCAAGGTTGAGAAACATATACCACCACAATTTATTCCACACTAAAATTCAGAAAGACCATCTCCTGGGCCCCTTTTAGGAAAATTCCATCAGCACCTGACAAGCTCTCCTTGCACTGCTGTTAGGCTAGATATGTTTGTATTGTCTTCACAATTTATTTCACATAAACACAAATAGAATTTTATAATTCTATGCTTATGGAATTACTTTCTTACAGAATAGATAACTGGATTCTCCTTCCCTTTCAGTTCCCTTTGGTTACCTTTTCAGTTTGAGAGTCAATCTGATCTAGTGAGTATGATGTAGAATTAGGACTGAAGAGATGCTAATTCAGGCCAGTCCTTAGACTTGGAAGCAGACTGGGTGACTTGGGAATTGTTATGGAGAAAAAGAGTAGTAATGTGTGTGTATGCGTGTTTGCTTCTAAATTTATTTATTTATTCATTTATTTATCATATTTATATACTGCCCCATCTCCCTAAGGACTCGTAATGTAATGTAAATATATTTACATTTGCACAAATATGTTTGTGTATACATTTGTTTAAACAAATGAAGTGCCTTGAGCACAATCTGACAAACCCATTAAAATGGATTAATATTCTTCCATGTTGATTTAGTGTTTAACTCAGGTCAAACCATATTGTGAGTCATCAGCAGAAAACTCCAAGAATGGCAAATTTCCACCATACTACAATATTCCAACCTCTTTCTATTTCGGGATTTGTAGCCCAATGCATCTGAAGGACAGTAGGTTGGGGAAAGTTGCAATATGTATCCCTATCACCTTTGTTTCCTTTCCTGTATGCTATTTCTCAGTAGTCTTGCCAATTTCTTGGTACCAAACCTGTTGGCATGGTAATTCAAGAGAAATAGAAATATCCTCTGAAAATGTTAGCTTTTGTTACACAGTCACATTTATATATACCTCTACTTTCTCCCAAATTTAGTTAAGTACAGGATATTGTAAAAACCTATGTCTTAAATAAGCATCATTCATATTTCATCACCAATAAAATGATGTCCTAGCTAATCCTTTTCTCTACAGATGTTATGGAGTGCAATAAATTCTATATATAATGTTTTGTTGTATAAGTCATAGATTAAGATTCATTAACATTCTAGATATAGAAGTTAAGACACCCTTCCATTTGTCTAGGCAATGCAAGAACTTTATTCTTTACTCATCTCTAATCATCTGCTTATCGAATTGATTTATCAATAACAAATACTTATTAGTAATTTTTTAATTTTAAAAGTTTTAATCACTGCATGCCAGAGTCCGTCTTAATAAATCTAGTTAGCATTCACATGAGTGGCATCATTAATACTTGAGATACTTGAGATACTTGTTCTAATATCTTGTGTATCTCAGAAACTGAAAATGCTACTGGTCCAAATAATGTTAACAGATATTGTAGCTATAGATATTTCCACTGACTTATTTATTT
>JAEANM010009206.1:0-16506 GCA_017656035.1 Myanophis thanlyinensis
TGGCACCCCGAGGAGGCCAACCCTGTGGGAACGCACTGGTCGGTTGGAGGCTGATGGAGGCAATAGGCGGTCCCGTAAGTACCCGGGTCCCAAGCAATTCTGTTGTATGCATTCACCAATATATTGTAAAGATAAGCTTTGGATAAAGAAGATGCTTAGGCAAAACTGCTTTGCTTGAGAATGCCAAAATAATTTCATGACATTTAGTTTTAACAATGATACATAAACGTGAATTTGACAATAAAAAATACACCTGTTTTATTACATTCTTCTCCTTTTTTTGAAGGATGTTCAACAATATCTTGTTAATTTGGCTGAACATTGCAATGCTGATAATAGTAGTTCTGACCTTCCTGTGGTAATAATTCTTGACAACCTGCACCATGTTGGTTCTTTGAGTGACATCTTCAATGGTTTCCTTAACTGTAAATATAACAAATGGTAGGTTGATTCTTTGGTGCTATACAGCCTCTGCCAATCTGGCAATCTTCAAAGACATTGAATTGAAGCTCTCAGAATTCCAGGTTCTTATGACCTGTTATAAATGCAGGAAGTTGTAATTCAATTCATATACAGGGACCTGCATTGAAGAAGGCTAGTATAAGGAATGGCAGAATATGAATAGACCTAGTGAAGTTTGATAAATGCTTGTTTTCATATTTTAATGCAGCTGAATAGTCTGTTATTATACATTCAATGTATTTTTGCTCCTCCATCCTTCCACTCCTCAAAACTGATGATGTTACAAAACCAGCTTAAACCCAAAATATAAAGCAGAAGAAACATTTTATCATATCAGGAAACTGCATGAATCTGTGCATTGAGTTTTCATAAATAGGTTCCTATGAACAGGTATAAAGTATGTATTTTTTTTTTCATTCTGTGTGTTATTATATGCAACTTTAGTCAAGAATTACACTAATAAATATATAATTAATCTGGAAAGTGAAAAGTGTATTTATAAGTGGACTCAATAAAATTATATTTATATATTTTTACATAGCCTCATGCTTAAGTAAGAATATTTTATTACAGAACTGGCTAAATTGCTTTGAGTAAACATTTCCTTTCTCAATAAAGTAATAATTTCTTATTCATACCTACATAATCATTGAAATAAACTTTTAAAAAATCACCCAGATGAAGAATTTATAGAAAGCTATACTAATCTTGAAAGAAACAAAAATTAATAAGTGTCAAAGTTAAATGAGAGAGAGTTTGGTCTAGTAGGTAAGGCACTGGACTAGAAACTAGTCTAAACTAAGGTGGAATTCTAGTCCACCTTAGCCAGAAAGATGGCTGGGGAGTGGGGATCATCAATTTCTCACCCCAAGAGCTTTTAAAAAACCTTGCCAAAAAAGCTGAAGGGACTATGCCAGGCAAATGCCAGGAGTCCAAAATCTGGCCTGAAGGGACACCCACATGCATATGAAAGAGCTTCAGTTTAATATCTGACACTTCCTCTAATTGTATCTATAGCATAGTTCAAGAATACATTTAAGCAAACATTTGAGACCTAGCATAAGTGTGCGCTCAAAAGGGGTTTTCTGAAATATAAATATACATTAATTTATCTTAAAACAATGTTAAAATTAGTTTTTTTAAAATGTCAGTTTACTTTGCATTATGATTGATAAACTCCCCTTTATATACTCAGAGATTAAAGAAGTAATGTTTTCTTTTTTCTTTCTTTTGTGGTCATCCTTGCTGATTTTAATGCTGATTTTATGTTGTTTTGTTAATATTTTGTTCTTATTCGATTTTTCTGGATAGTTTTTTAAATCCATGCTTGTTTGTTTTTAAGTCTCTATATTATTGGAACAATGAACCAGGCAGTTTCATCATCACCTAATCTAGAACTGCATCAAAACTTCAGGTAAAGATTATTTCTGTCTCATATCTATCATATGACTCAAGTTCAGAACTTTCAGGCTAAAGTTTTAGTTTTAGTAAGTTCATTATTGTTGCACATTTGGTTATATAAAATCAGAAAGGATATAAAGTCTTTCAATTTTTTTTAATGAGTCAAATGGAATGAAAATACAGTGTTGCCATGTTTAGGAATATTTCTGTCACCATTGCAAAAGTGAAGTGCCATTTGGCTTTTGTCACAGAATAGCAGAAAAGATTAAATATATTAGGTTCCAATAGCAATTTTCTTTATCAATGACCTCAAGGCATACAGCTGAAAAGAAACAATGTATTATTAGCTAGAGATATAAATGTAATCCTGTAACAGAACAATAATCTAGCTCAAAATCTGTTTACTGATAACAGCTAGCCAAATGCTAAAGGCAAATTCACAAACAGGACATACAGTCATTATCCATCTTCGGTGATTAATTGCTAACTTCAGGCATCCAGAGAGATGGTCTATGAACAAAGAAGGTTCTCTTTGGCCTTATAAAATACTATAAGCTATTTCTTAAATGCAGCAATCAAATCTTTTATTTTTAGCAATTTATGGTGTCATATCAGCTCATAGAAATAGTTGCTGTAAGTTAACAATAGGCTTTAAAAAGCATATTTGTGTTAGGGTCAACTATAAGACTTGGTTGGATGACCTCAAACTTTGCATTTGCATTCCATTATTTTATTGTTTTGTGTATAGATGGGTGCTGTGTGCTAATCATACAGAGCCTATTAAAGGGCTATTAACCAGATATTTGAGAAGGAAACTGATTGAAACAGAGCTGGAGAAGAATACCCGCAATAATGATCTCATCAAAATTATTGACTGGATTCCCAAGATATGGCATCATCTCAACAGCTTCTTAGAAACTCACAGTTCTTCTGATATAACCATTGGTAAGACATTTTACAGTTAAGAATGCAAATTAAAACTGACCTTTGAAGCTTATCTTACTGTTTAAGCTTACCATGAATGTGTTTGGCAAAGTAACTAGTAGGTTATCTTTTATGCCCAAAGGAAAAAAAATGAGAGTTGTGTTTGCAAAATATGGTATTGTTGGATATGAATTGGATTTCTAGAATGAAATTTGTACTTAAAGAACCCAAAACCATTTAATGTCATTAATCTTAGTCTACCTTAGCCTTGAATGTGTACTTTCTTATCCCATTCCGCTGTCAAAAGACTTAGTTCTAACTAATGTAAAGTGAAAATTCAGAATAAAACAAGAATATTTTAAAATAAAAAATAAATAAAATGCATGTTCTTGGAGAACATATTCCATCACAGTTTTGGGGGTTTTTTAATTCTGGATTTTCACATTTCTTGATGCCTTTAATAATATACATTCTAATATGGAATCGGATTGGATCAGCAGACAGCAGTAATAAATAGCAGAGAAGGCAGAGAGGTCTAAAACTGTTTCAAATATCTCAAGAAATCCAAGATCAGGTATTACTGCTTCAAAAATTCCCTTCCCTCATGACAAATCTCTATTAAGTAATCATGTGAGAAATGGTTCCCCAAGAGCAGTAGAAACTCCATCTGCATGTTTTGCAAAAAAAAAAAAAACACCTCCCTGAGGAAGAGATCAAAGATAATTGTATGTTTCAAAAAGATTTCTTTTAATTGATTTTTTTTCTATAAACATCCCTAAGTGGCACAATTTGTTTTGGCAGTTGCCACATAACAGCTGGCAGTTGCTACAACGTTGACAAGCAAGACAGAGAGCTGGGGTTTAGTCTAAGAAACAGTCACCTTGTTTACAGATGAAATGTCTTCAGAATTATTTCTGCCATTTAAACAAAGGCCATCTGGAACCAATGAAATAACTGGTCTTTAGAAATACATTACCCATATTTCTGTGTCTCAGCATTCACAGATGTTATAATTACATTCACCAGATGTTATAAATGTATTTTTCTAAATCATGTGGCTGAAAAGGCTAATGCAAAAAAATGTCATTGTGCTTTGTGAAAAAAATGGCTGCCATCACTAAAATGCAGTGAATAGCATACAAACAGTATATCTATTATATCTATCTGACAATAAAACAACTTGAATTAGATGTGCCCTTCCCTTGGATGATACCCATTTTTTATATGAGGGAGATATTATGTCTCCCTCATATAAAGAGAGCAAAAAACTATTTATGACACAATGTAATCTCATTTTTTTATTTTAAAAAAATCTTATTTTAGGTCCTCGCCTTTTTCTACCTTGTCCTATTGATGTTGATGGTTCCAGAGTGTGGTTTACTGATCTCTGGAATTATTCTTTGGTGCCATATTTAATGGAAGCTGTGAGAGAAGGACTTCAGGTAGGACTGTAACTGAACAGCAATCTGAATCCTTGAGGCAGTGAATGTCATTATCGTTTCTAAGAATTGATTTACAGAAACAATCATCATTTGCCATGAATGGGAAGCTTAATCTAATTTTTAAATCTTCATAAAATATGTGTCCTATCATTGCAACCATGGACATCACTGTGCCTATAAATAATTTCCTTGGATCAGAAAAATGCCCAGAAAAAGAAATGTAAACATATTCTGGTGATATATTGAATATTCAGTGGGATTCTCACTTGTAGAATTTTGCAATTCATTAATAGAAATGCCTCACTTTAATGTTGCTAATCAGTGAGATAGTAAACCAATGTTAATTAACCTTGTTACATATTGTCAAGTGGAATATATAAAGTGGAGGAGGGGGTGAACAAGTTACAATGGTTAAGAGTCTATGAAGTTGACATCAAAAACAAGTGTGTCTTAATCATTACTTGGTGTCACTAACTTACATAAATCCAAAAATTTTTGACCAGATGTTGTTCTTATAAACTGATCATGTTATTTGTTAATCATAATTTATTTTGTAGCATGGTGGGGCATTCAGGATGAATACTTTCTAATAATTTGATTCATCACATCCATTCTAAAATGTCTCTTAATAAAATAAGTGTAGACATTTTTACTTTTTTTGGGGATATATATATTTAGATGTATGGTAAACGTGCACCTTGGAAAGATCCCTCAAAATGGATAGCAGAGACTTGCCCATGGAATTCATTGCAACATGATTGGTCATCATTACTTCAGTTAAGACCTGAAGATGTTGGTTATGAAGGTTATGCATCTGCCAAAGAAGAAACCACTTCAAAGCACATTCCACAGGTGGAATCAGAAGGAGATCCTTTGGTAAAATAAAATAATCCTTATTGCTTTTTTAATATGCTTTCTTCAGTGATGTTTTTAATCTAATGGTTTATTATATGAAACAGTTAAATATCTGGTCGGTTACATTTATTCTACTTGCTGCATTGGCTGCTCAGATAAATTGGTACTAGTTTGCATGTACCCTTATATTACAGTGAAAAAAATCCTTAATGTATAATTTTCATAGTATTAAATTTAAGACCCTCCTTAGTTTTGCATTAATTCACTGAATATGTACAATAAATCAAAGTATAAATTAGATTAAGAAGTTATCATCTCAGAATATATGAACTTTTATATGCCAGTCCTAAATTCTAATCCACTCTTTCAATCACACTTCATACTAAGCAAGAAAGAGAAATTTTGTTGGGATCATAAATATCTGGGCATTCATTTACCTTAATGGTATCCCTGAGTACTTGTCATTACTTTCACTGGCAAAGGTGAATAACTATGAATGAGAGAGAGGGCTCACATTTTAGGAGTGTTAGGAGACACAAGCAAAAAACAGAAGAATATTTTAGAAGAATATGTGCATGTAAAGTGACAGATATATTTATCTAGGAAAATATTCAGAAAACCTACAGAATAAAGAGGTTTACAGGTTGAAGCCCTTCCTCCACAGACCCTAAAAAGATCCATCAAGGCATAAAACCATTTTGTGGCCAACAGGATATATCTGGGGTGCCCAGAAGTCTCAATTGGAGGATGAGCTTTGTCCATGACCAAGACTAGTATCTACTGTTCAACATCTTGTAGACAGCTACTTAGCATGAGTAGCAGCTACTAGTTTGACCTTTCATAAATCTCAACAGTATCTTTTAAAAGCTGCTGTGATACTATTGTTAATATCACCACACTTTAACTATGTGGCATAAAAAAAAATCTAAAAGTAGTACCGTCGGTTGGGGATTTTAAATTGGTTTTTAATTTTTAGTATGTATTTTTAAATTGTTTAAATTCTAAATTTTAATTTGGTCAGCCTTGATTTAATTAATTTTAATTGGGTTTTTAAATTGTTTACTTGTATGTTTTTACCTGGCTGTGCACCGCCCCGAGTCCTTCGGGAGAGGGGGCGGTATAAAAATCCTGAAATAAATAAATAAATAAAATCTTCCTGCATTTACTTTCAATTGATAAACTGAATTTCTAACACTGTTAGGAAGACATAGAAAATATTTTGCTATGTTGTCTATGCCATTCATAATCTAATATCCCTCTATCATGTCTCCTCATGCCTTCTTCCCTTCAGTCTAAGCTAAGAGTTCGAATTGCAATAGTCTTTTTCTTATAGGAAATTGTTTAATTTTGATTGATTTTTTTTTCTCTGCGTCCCTACTAAGATGCATTGAGCAAGACTGCATACAAGCTTTTCAGTGTTCTCCATACATTTTTTCCTATCATAAGCAAGGCTTTTTCAAGCAACTATTTTCAAAGTAATGAAATGAGGCTAAATGCCTATATGACAGTAATAAAGCTACCTTGATTTTTCGAGGCTTAGTTAAATATGAAAACATGTAATAACATGATTTATTCTGGTTTTTCTTTTCTTTTTTTACATATTTTGGATCAGATAAACTATAGATTTACATTGTAAAATTAAATTATTTTAAAATGCCACCAACAAAGATTGAACACCAGTAAGAGGAAAACTTTATAAATGCCATGTTAATTATGATAATTTCACTATCTAAACATTTTAGAAATTTCCAGTACTCTGGAATGTGCTTTCAGTACTAAATGGGATGTGCTTAAGGTTCTTCCGGAGTTCAGCCTCAGAGCAGTAACACAGTAAGATGGCATTGTTTTGTGAAGGTCAGCTCCTGGACAGCAGATGATGCTATTGCATTCAGCCATTGATTTTCACCTATTCTGTTCAATAGGTATGCAAAATAGATTAGGCTTGCTTCTTTTTCTCCTCCTATGATGCAAAAAAAAAAGAGAGCCTGTTTATTTGTTTCCTTATCCTTGACTAGAAAAATGAACCATGGTTTAAATAATCCATTCTCCTTTATACTTTGAAGGTGTTACCTGTTTTTTTCCTCCTCTATTTAATTGTTTCTGTTCTTTTTAAGACTTAAACATAATTCAGCAGGTACTTTGATATTATGTCTGCTCATCCTTATGATGTGCAAATAGTATATTTCTTAAAACATACACAAAGGCTAACATAGCACAAAGGCCAATACTATATCTCTTTGCCTCCATGCAAAATAGCATCAAAATGTTTGTGAAACTTATTCAAAAATGTGCATGATGAGCTTTAAAAGGGCTTAAGGAAAGAATTTCTCATAACAGTGGATAATCATATAGTTACAGAAGCAAATATTCAAAGAGTTGGGAAAGCTCATATATAAAACCACGTAAATCAAAAGAAATTCCCTCACAAAGGATACCAAGTTGCTCTAACAAAGGACTTGAAACACAAATAGTTGCACATTTTTGTTAAATTAAATTAAAAACAAGATATGACATTCATTATCGTATTGCTTTGCAAATGTGAACAGTACTCTGCTGGTTGTGGGTAAATAGTTCAGCAATTAAGAACTATCCCCTTAAGAGATTGACTTCTGGGAAATGTAGTTTTATGCCATGTGACCGCATTGGTGTTTCTAATTGGTCAGTGGGGCTTTTCAAATTGTAGTCTTTACCAGGATCCTTCCCCCCCCCCTCAAGGAAGGAGCCATTTTAATATCACAAACCACATGGTAAGCATCTCCTCTCACCTATACGAAAAGGAACAGACTTTATACACCTCAGAAGAATCCCTTCAATAACTGTAAATTGTTGATTGAGAATACCTGAAGACAAATAAAGTAATCTATAATCATACCCTTTTCTGTGGAGTTTAACTACCTGTGATAAGCAGTCTGTGCGCTTGAAACAGAACAGTGAGAGGAGTTGCTTAGAAGTACTAGTTAAAGGAGCCACCACTGAAAACAGCTACTTAGAAAAAAGAGTATATATTTACAACCTCCTCTTTGCTTGAAATAAGAAAGACTTTAATGGGAAGAATTCTCTTGAAATTGAATGGAGAAAGGTTTCCTAGATTTGCATGGTAATCCAGCATCCTCAGTCAGGCTGACCCAATCTGTATTTTAAAAGCCAAGCTCCTTCAGGATGCTGTTGCATTGGAATGCTTACAAAGTGAGACCTGGAATTATAGCAGATGTTTAAAGTCTCTACCAGCTGTTCTTTGATACTTTGCTTGAAAATTGGCAAGGCAACCCTTCCCTAAGAGTCTGCAAGGCATCCATTAGTCCCTTGTTAACCTGGTCAAAAAAGGAAACACCATCACCCAGTTACTCCAAGCAATAGTCTCAGCTGCAGCGCCCCTGGCGACTACTCTACAAACAACAGGATCATATACAAGCTATCCACAAGCAGCTCCCCTTAGTGCTCAAAGAGTGAATTGCATTTACTTCCTCAAAGGCATCTAAGCAGTCTCCTTTGCCAAATTCCAAGCATAGTCTTCTCTAGTCATGGCAGATGTCTCCAGTGTGCTGGAACAGCTGACCCCTACATCTAACCTTGACACAAACATGGAATTCTATGTCCAAATCAGAAAAGAAAGAGACATCTCAGAAACCATATGACTTAAGGCAGTAAAGGAAGATTACTGAGGCCATGCAGTCATGCCTGTGGGAGGACTGGGATAGTTGCTATCAATGGCATGAAAGATCCTGGGATAGGCTGCTACAGCTATGCAACACACCCAAAGATAAGATTTCTCCCAAGTGTATCCACACAATGGAAAAGGACATGGAAGGGCTTTTCTTCCAATGAACAGGTTGGGAACGCAATCTTGTTCACATCCAATCGCAGCTAGGAGACCCAAAGATCAAAGGAGATACAATGCCTTGAAATGATAAACAGAGAGCGTCAGAAGCTCTTTAAAAGCAGTAAAGAATCTCTCCAAGCCCATCTTCAGACAGAGGACACACAGAGCAAGAAGGCCAAGTCCTATGTGACCCATTGTTCTCATATGCCATCTCAGCAGTCATATGTGGTTTTGTCAACTCAATCTAAGGCATGCACCAATGTTTCACAGCATTCTTCCTGCACCAGCTCCTCACATCTGTCTAAAGCATCTTCTCATCATAGCAAGTCATTCTAGGCCTCAAGGGCAGAGAGTTTTGCTGACCAAGCTGCAAATGCATGAATCGAAGCTGCAGTAGCCAATGCCACTCTACGTGTGGCAAAAGCAGAGCAACTACAAAAGGAGGGGATGGCAACTGTGGCACGAGAGACGGCAACTGTGGTGGAAGAGATGGCCTAGTCAGAAAGCTGACATCGTACAATCTGGACTACAAGACTACCCCATCGGATTTGGAAAACTTGCCCCAATGAATCAAGATACACAAGGTAATCGGGTTGGTCCACCAGCAATAGTGAAAGTTCCCCAGCAAGAAGGCACTCAAGAAGCTGCGATTCCCAAACTCAATGCAAAGGTAAGGGGATTCATGTCAGGCCTTCAGGGCAACCCGAACACAGACTTCTACCCCAATGTATGCAGTCTGCATGCCTGGCAGCAAGGAGGACAACCCTTGCCTGTGTCATGGGAAGATACACTCATTAGGAAGTACTCTGCAGAAAACTACCAACCATCTTTGAGGTGTGCCTTCACTCCTGAGAACCATGCTTACGAGGAGCTATGAGAAGCCCCTAACTGTGTTCCTACTGACTCCATAAGGCACACCACACCACCTCACCCTGACCATAATGCCTACACAGCCCCAATGGACCCTCCAACATCCTGGAGAAGAAAGAGTGAATGGTCACCCCGGTGGGGAAGGCTGGATTTGGCATCTGGTGGTGTACAGAAATTCTCTGACAAGCTGGGCAGAGAATATTTACTATGGAAGCATATCTTCACGAATGCTATTCATGATGAAGGATTGAGGCCATATGAAGAGCTCAGACATATGATAGCATGGCTGGGACCAGAATCTGCAGAAGTAGTAAAGGAAATCTATGTAGCCCAACTAAGTAACTCAGTCATTGCCCTTAGGGAAGCTTGGGACACACTCGATCAGCAGTATGGTGCATCTGCTTTGATGGAATCCTCACTCTTAGATTATGTCTACAACTTCCCTGACATCAGTTTCAGTGAACCATGCCAGTTATGGAAGTTCTCTGCCATCCATACACAGCTGCGTAGAGCACAAGAAGATCCCACCTTGCTGGGACTCATCTGTCTCAATCAGTTCAGGATGCAAAAGCCCATCATTCAAAAACTACCATTATAGTTAAGTGAAGAATGGATCAAGTTAACTATTGCATTTAAGGCAAAGAACCCAGGCAGAGAACCCCGCTTTGCTGTGCTTCAAGAATTTGTTGCCCATCAAGCAAGATATGCAATGACCTGCAAAGCCTTAGCATCAGAGAAAAATGGTTTCCAGCTGCCAAAAAGACCAGCCAAAATGCTAGCTCAATCAAGAGTCTATTATATACCACAAAGGGAAAAACCTTTGTGTCTGTGCATAGAACAGAAGTTGCTACTCTGCCCACGATGAATTCAGAGGAGCAAGCATCAAAGAAAGTTAACCATAAACCTCTGTTAACAAAGAAAATTCTGATCTGCCTGCTCCATAAGTCATCACACACTTTGAACATGTGCAGAGAATTTGGAAGGAAGTCCCTAGACGAAAGAAAGGCTTTAATCAAAGAGTACGAAGTCTGCTATAAATGCTGTGAATCTACAGAACACATGGCCAAAGCCTGCACAGCTAAGGTGCAATGTCACCTATGCAAAAGTGATGAACACCCAGGCATCTTGCACCCAGACTGTGAGTCATCACAACGGGCAACCCCCACCTCTCCTTCAACCAAGGAGCCTCAGCAAGGCATCAAAACACATCCAGAAGCAGTCGTGAGTGTAAACTGCATGTCAGTATGCGGCGACTCACCATTCCCTCGTTCATGCCATCAAATCTGCTTAGCTAAAGTCTACCCCACTGGATGCCCAGAAAAAGGCCATGAAGATGTATGTAATTGTGGACATGCAAAGCAATCACTCATTAGCCAGATCAGCATTCTTTGAACTTTTTGACATCCAAAGTGAGGAAATGCACTTCACAATATCAACGTGCACTGAGCCCCAGCACAGCAGGTGGGAAAGTTACCAGACTCTGCATAGAATTATTAGATGGGAATTCACAGCAGTGGTGAAATTCATTTTTTTACGACTGATTCTGTGGGCGTGGCTACAGGATTAAACATCACCAAGCACAGAATTAAACTTCAAAATTACAATGTAATAAGGAGCGAGGCAGTTTCTGTGAGCAAGGCAATAAAGATTAGGCTAGAAACAACTATCTGATTTACAGGATTAACCCTGCAAAGTGGGAAAAAACCAAAAGGAGATTTTTTCTAATAACTGGTTCTATAGAACCGGTGCAAACTGGCTGAATTTCACCTCTGGTTTACAGTTCCCACTGCGACCATTGCTAGAATGGGATACCTTACTAGATGATTGCAGTCAGATTGCAACACCAGAAGTAACAAGCTTCATACCTCATTTCATACCACATGACTAATCACTTTCCTGCCTTAGACCCTGAAGCCAAAATCCTGCTCTTGGCTTCTGTGGAAACACGTGATGCTTTCATTTACCATGAAATAGTGAGAGGCCCAATAGGCTCCCCACTCATTCTTAAGTCAGAACTTGGATGGGTCATTGCAGGAACAGTTTGTGTTGATCGACTGCAGGCCCCAACCCAGGTGAATGTCTTTGCAGCTTCCATTCTCAGAAATGGGAGAGCATCCCACATGAAACTATGCCAAGATCACTTTACAATTTTGACAAACAACCCTGTTTTAGGAGAGACAGTGTTCCAGACCAGCAAAGAAGACAATGACTTGGCTTTGTCAATAGAGGACAAAGAATTCCTGCAGCTCATGAGTAAGGAACTTCAACAGAACGCCACCGGGAGCTGGTTAGCCCCACTACCCTTTTGCATACCCAAGCAGCACCTGTCAAACAATCATGAGCAAGCTCGCTCTTGCCTCATCAGTCTGAGACGACCCCTGATCAGGAAGCCCGAAATGAAAGCTCACCTGGTGGAGTTCATTGATAAGATGGTCCAGAACAGACATGCTGAGCTCACCCCACCCCTGGAGAAAGATGAAGAGTGTTGGTACCTACCATTCTTTGGAGTGTACCATCCACAGAAGCCAGGTCAGATACGAGTAATTTTCAATGCCAGCACACAGTTCAAAGGCCTCTCTCTGAACAAAGTCCTTCTCACAGGGCCGGATCTCACCAACAGTCTGCTTGGCATTCTCATCCACTTCAGAAAGGACGCTGCAGCTGTCATGGCCGACATCCAGCAGATGTTCTACTCATTCTTCGTCAGGGAAGATCATCGCAACTACCTGCATTTTCTGTGGTTCAGTGATGAACAGCACAATCAACAGATAACAAAATACCAAATAAGAGTGCATGTCTTTGGTAATGGATCTTCCCCTGCAATCACCAACTACGACATACGACACACCACTCGTGTGGGTGAAGCCAAATACAGTGTGGATGCCAGACACTTTGTAGAAGGGGACTTTTATGTCAATGATGGCCTAAAATCTGTACCCACCCCAGCGAAAGCCATAGACTTATTAAAAAGAACATGCCAGATGCTAGCGGCAGCCAACCTTAAACTGCACAAGATCGCATCCAACAGTGAAGAAGTGCTAAGAGCCTTCAATCCCTAAGATCATGCCAAGGGATTACAGGACCTTGATTTTGGCACCGATACCCCTCTAAAGGCTCATAATTGTGTGTGGACATTTAATCCTCCCCATGTCTCCCACATGGGAGGAGCATGGGAACATATGATTGGCATAGCCCTCAAAATCCTGGATTCCATGCTACGAAGACACCCACGCTGACACATGAGAGCCTTACCACCTTCATAGCAGAAGTGGCAGCTATCATCAATGCTCGACCTCTGGTTCCAGTTTCCTCAGATCCTAAAATCCAACTATCCTCACCCCAGCCATCTCACCCAGAAAACAGGTGACTGGCCAGCACCATTAGGGAACTTTATTCCAAAGACATGTATAAACAACAATGGAGACAAGTTCAACTGCTTGCCAACACCTTCTGGAAGCGTTAAAGGCAGGAGTACTTGTCTACCTTACAGGATAGTCACAAGTGGAAGACCAAAGAACCTTACCTTGAAGAAGGAGACCTTGTCTTGTTAAGAGACAAAGATGCTCATCAGAACTTTTGGCCATAGGGCTTGTGCACCAAGTCTTACCCAGCTCTGATGGACTAGTTTGCCAAGTCGAAGTCCAGATCGTGAGGTCACAGGAGTCGTGCCATGACCCACAGAATTTCACCAAGAAGCTCTACATCAGGCCGATCACCAGCCTGGTATTGCTGCTGAGGAAGATCAAACTTGAAGATTGAACCTCAAGCTATGCATGTCTTGTATCTACCTCATTGTCAAACTGTTCGATATTATGCCTCTGTTTATTTTAGTTAATAGATAGTTAATAGTGGAGTTTTATAATTCCAAGTGGCCAGTTTCCTGGTTGTGGGTAAATAGTTCAGCAAATAAGAACTATCCCCTTAAGGGATTGACTTCTGGGAAATGTAGTTTTATGCCATGTGATCACATTGGTGTTTCTAATTGGTCAGTGGGGCTTTTCAAATTGTAGTCTTTGCCGGGATCCTTTTCCTCCTCAAGGCAGGGGCAATTTTAATATCACAAACCACATGGAAAGCATCTCCTCTCACCTATATGAAATTATACACCTCAGAAGAATCCCTTAAATAACTGTGTTGATTGAGAATACCTGAAGACAAATAAAGTAATCTATAATAATACCCTTTTCTGTGGAGTTTAACTACCTGTGATAAGCAGTCTGTGTGCTTGAAAAAGAACAATTCTAAATCTTTTATCAATAACACACTATGCTGTATTTCTTTCTCAGATGAACATGCTGTTGAGGCTGAAAGAAGCTGCCACTTACTCAAGTGCCCAGAGCTGTGACAGTGATACTGCCAGCCACCATGATGACATGCTGGACCCTTCACTTGAATCAACGCTCTAAAGGGGGCATGACTTTGGTTGGAAGATGCTGATAAACCTATACCTGGGTTAAGGGCTGCTGAGGTGGTGTGGGTATGTGTGCTGAAAGAGCATGTGTCATATACAGAGGCACCTGATTTAAGCAGTAAAGCAAATCAGGAATAAAAGTTGGATTTGTTCAGTTTCAAGTGGAAAGAGCCTTTAACAGGGAGGCTGTGAAGCAGATTGCACACATAGTAGTCAAACTGGAATCACTTAGAATCTTTTATTTTCTATCCCTGTCGTGGAAGCATTTTATGTGATACTTCAATATACTTGGAGGTGCTGCATTCATAGTTCTCCTGCTCCTCTTCTTCCTCCTCCTCCTTGTCCTCTTTCTCCTCTAACCTCTGTGGTGCCTCACAGCACATATTCCAGATTATATTCTGTTGTCCTTTCCAAAATGAGGTAGGCGCAAAATAAAATAAAAAGAATGAGAGGGCGTATAGACTCAATAAGCACAAAACAGTATTGTGCACCTTATAAAAACAATACTGTGATATGCTGGATAAGTGCCAATTTGATACTAAACTGCCATGTTTGTAGTAATGTGGTTCACCAAGTTTTGTGTGTGTGTGTGTGTGTGTGTGTGTTGAAAAAAAGTCACCCATTTTTATATCCAAATTGTTTTTAACCACAGTGGTATTTTTAAAACACCTGCCCACCTCTTATTGTTGTTGTTAGGCAATTCTGATGCTGACTAAAGGTTTTGGTTAGGACTTTGTTTTAACTCTTTTTGGGTGGGGGGAAAAGAGATCATTTCCTATGGTGCTGTCTCACTGCCTTAAAACCAATTTCTAGATAATGTTACACTTGGTTTAATTTGGTTGGCCTTGGTTATTTACAGTTTCCTTTCTTCATTTTACTAATGAGAGAGCATCAGTGAACACAGTAGCCTTGTGTTTATATATCAAGATTTTTTTAATTAGGTGGCTAGAAGTATGAATTATTAATATAAATATAGATATATTATTTTTAATCTTCTGTGAATCAATGACCTACCATCCTAACCCATTCAAATGACCCAGAAGCTAGTTAACTGGTTAACTATAAATGAAAACAAAACAAAAAAGTCCAACACAGTTATTTCTATCCCATTAGGAAAAGAACTTAATTAAGACAGAAACAGAGATGTGTGACATTTTATCCAGCAGAGCTGGGTATGCACCTGAGTTAGCATGAGCACAAATAGTTCTTGGTTTTCATCCCTTCTCTTCCTTCCCCCATTTGGAGCATGCTATTTTAAATTGCAGTTGTACATGAAGAAAGTCAGCATTACAAAAACATTGACACTGTGCAAGACAAATGTTTTTACTGTAAGAATGGAAGGTGGTTTATTGGGAGGGAATTGTAAATACTGAAAATAAAAAGTGTTGCACAAATGAAAGCAAACAAAACAGGTACAGCAGCAAAAATACAAAATTATACTTTATTCTATTGATGTGAAGAAATGTTTCATTTATGGAGAATACCCATATCTCGTAAAGTGTAAACAAAGCAAGAGGGCAATCAGTACAATCTGTTTTTATAAAAGACAGACAAAGATATCTTTGTCCTGTATTTAGAACAGCCATTACAAGTCCTGAGCTATCCTTACTACAGTGAACATTTGCACTCTTTAAACCAATCTAACTTTGTAGGGAAAAAAATAGACATTATCTATCCTGGCAGGATACACCAAAAACACAATCAGAGTAATTGGAGATATTGGTAAAACTTAACATAAAATATCTAAGGGCTATAGCATTTTATAGGCATGTACTTCAACCCCTATCTTGAAAGGGCTCATCTGGAGCATGTCTATGCATAACATGTGCCAATGAAATACTTTCAGGATATACATAGCCAATATCCATTAAACTTCAGGACATGTAAGTGGTGCTACTAACTCCTGCAATATATTGATATATTGGTATATTGATACCTGTATTTTACAAAACAAATAACAAAGAAATCTGCAATTTTGCATCAGCCGCAGGTCTCCTGCAATAGCCCTAATAAGAAAGTCTGCTTTTATGCACAAAAAATGTATTCAGATTGATTTCCAGCAGCAAATATTAGCTGACCGTCTCATACTGTTAAACAGCATGCCGTTCTGCAAAATGACTAAAACAAAAGCTGCTTCTTAAAATTGATGTAGTCTAAAACAATGTCTAAACCCAGGAACTCCTGCCACTTTCAATACACATACACACATCCTGTATGTATATACTACATAATACTATTTTCCCTGCAATGCATTTCAGTGAATCCACCTAGTTTACAACTTTAACAAATTTGTTTGTGAAGCATTTGTCTGTATACATTTT
>JAEANM010009207.1:0-16506 GCA_017656035.1 Myanophis thanlyinensis
TCGTTCCAAAGGGAGGGTGCCCCCACAGAAAAGGCTCGAACCCTCGGGGCTGCCAGATGACAACGTCCAGGCAATGGGACCCCGAGGAGGCCTGCCCTGTGGGAACGTACTGGCCGGTGGGAGGCTGATGGTGACAACAGGTGGTCCCCTAAGTACCCAGGTCCCAAGCCATGGAGTGCTTTGAAGGTAAGAACCAACACCTTGAATTGCATCCAGAAGGCCACAGGGAACCAGTGCAGCTCACATAGGAGAGGTGTAATATGAGAGCTCCGAGGAGCCCCCAAAATCACCCATGCAGCCGCATTCTGCACCAATTGCAGCCTCCGGATGCTCTTCAAGGGGAGCTCCATGTAGAGAGCATTGCCATAGTCAAGGCAGGAGATAAAGAGGGCAGAAGTGACTGTGCGAAGAGCGCCCTGATCCAGAAATGGCTGCAATTAGATCCTTCAGACCTGATAAAATTCCCCCCTGGAGACAGCTGCAATCTGATCTTCTAACAACAGCCGTACATCCATGAAGACCCCCAGATTGTGAGCCCCTTCCGTGGGGGTCAAAATTTCTCCCCCCATGGCCAGCGATAGAACAAGCTGGCTGTATCTGGGTACCGGAAACCACAGCCATTCGGTTTTGGTCGGGTTGAGCTGAAGCCTGTTTTGACCCATCCAACTCCGCATGGTCTCCAGGCATGATTTCACTCTGATTTGATGGCTTTGAAGCCAATTTTTTTTTAAAAGCCATACTATAGTCTATACTTCTATACTTTAGGTCAGAGTTCTCTTGGGGCTGGAGAAGACATGGTTCTACACAAGTGGTGGCAAGCGTGCCCATTGTTTATGGAAATAGAGTATGTAGACACTTGCTCGTCCACTGATTGAGTAAGTGGTGATGCACATACTACTTTCACAGCGGTTCAAAGTTGGTATACTGTTAGTCTGTGGGAATGAGGAGTGAATAGTCAAGCAAGTTGCAGGGCTGTGAAATTGAAGATAGACAAGTAGGCATGCTGCAAAGCTATAAGTCCAGCAGAAGGAAATGGGCCTGGAAGCAAGCTCTGGGAGTCTGTGAGTGAGATGGAGGATAACAAGGCAAGAAATCCCTAAAGATGGTCAAGATTAGAATATTGGCATCACCAGATGATTTGTCAGGCTGCTTCTTATCTATGGTCTTTGAGACTGTCTGATTTTACTATTCTTTTTCTCCTCCAGCCCAAAGACAAAATTGTATCACTGTGAGAATCCATTCTCCCTCTGCCTAGGCAAGTTGTTCAGTTTCCTCTCCCACTGACACTCAGTATTAAAAAAATAACTCATTATTTTTATTCACAAGAAAGTCACACTAAATTAATTTATCATTTTAGGGAGTCACAGCAGCATAACATTTGAAAAGCCCTATTTTAAAGACTTAGTAGATCCATTGATTTGATAGAACAAGAGACCTGGAGCAAGGAAGATTGTATTTTTCTTCACAAAATGAGACTTCCATTCTAGATTTTATCTGTCAATGAATGCAAAAACTGGGTTTAGTAATAGGACTCGGGCTGTTACAACAAGCACTTACTGCACCTTTCAATAGTATTTAACTAGTTAGGATCGAACAGAACAGAATAGAATAGAATAGAATTCTTTATTGGCCAAGTGTGATTGAACACACAAGGAATTTACCTTCAGTGCATATGCTCTCAGTGTATATTAAAGGAAATGGTACATTCACCAGGAATCATAAGATACAAAATGATAGTCATGGGGTACAAATAAGCAGTAAAATCATACTAGGAAACAATAATCAATATAAATTGTAAGGATACAAGCAACAAGTTATAGTCATAGTGTGGTGGATGGGTAATGCAACGATGAGAATAATAGTAATGCAGACTTAATAAATAGTTAGACAGTGTTGAGGGAGTTATTTGTTTAGCAGAGTGATAGCATTCACAAGAAAAAAATGTTCTTGTGTCTAGTTGTTCTTGTGTGCAGTCTTTTTGAGTGTAGGAGTTGAAATGTGACTGGTCCTTAAATATTTTCCCAGCCCTCTTTTTGACTCGTGCAGTATACGGGTCCTTGATGGAAGGCAGGTTGGTAGTAATTGTTTTTTCTGAAGTTCTGATTATCTTCTGTAGTCTGTGTCTGTCTTGTTGGGTTGCAGAACCAAACCAGACAGTTATAGAGGTGCAGATGACTGACTCAATAATTCCTTTGGATCAGCAGCTTCTTGGGCAGTTTAAGCTTTCTGAGTTGGCACAGAAAGAACATTCTTTGTTGTGCTTTGTTGATGACTTTTTTTGATATTAGGTGTCTATTTTAGGTCTTGTGATATGATAGAACAGAGAAATTGAAGGATTCTACTGTCGATACTGTGTTGTCTAGTGTTGTAAGAGGTGGTAGTATGGGAGGGTTTCTCCTAAAATCTACCATCATTTCTATGGTTTTGTGTGTTCAGTTCCGGATCGTTCTGGTCACACCACAATGCTGGTTGTTCAACATCCAATCTATATGCAGATTCATCATTGTCTTGAATGAGACCAATCACTGTTGTATCATCTGCAAACTTCAATACTTTAACAGATGGATCTTTTGAGGTCCAGTCATTGGTATGTAGAGAGAAGTGGAGAGAACACACAGCCTTGGGGGGAGGGCCTGTGCTAATTGTATAGGTATCTGATGTGATTCTGCTTAGCTTCACCTGCTGCTTCCTTTCTGTTAGGAAGCTTATGATCCCCTTACAGGTGTGTTCAGGTACAGATAGCTGGTTTAGTTTCATTAGAAGAATGTCTAGACTGATGGTGTTAAATGCTGAACTAAAGTCTACAATGAGGACCCTTGCGTAGGTCTTTGGTGATTCAAGATGTTATAGGATGTAGTGCAGAGCCATGTTAGCAGCAGCATCTGTTGATCTAGTTGCTCAGTATGCAAATTGTAAAAGGTCTTATAGTGGATCTATGGTGGTTTTCAGGTGGGACAGCACTAGCCTTTCAAAGGTTTTCATAACTGCTAGAGCAACTGGTCTGTAGTCATTCAGTTCCTTGATGGAGGGCTTCTTTGGCACTGGGATGATAGCAGAGCGTTTGAAGCAAGAAGGAACATGGCACATCTCTAGTGATTTGTTGAAGATTCAGGTGAAGATGGAGGCCAATTGATTGGCACAGATTTTTAAGCAAGAAGGGGTTATCTTGATTGGGCCTGGGGTTTTTCCTGGCTTTTGTCTGTGAAATAGATCTAGCACTTCCTTTTCTGTGATCACCAGAGGTTGAGAGCCCAATGGGATGGGGTCAGTTGAAGGAGGCTTGACTGTTGATGGTGTGTCTGAGATGGGGATTGTGAAGATAGATGGCTGTGGTTTCCTCTCAAACCTACAGTAAAACATATTCAAGTCATCTGCTAGTTGTTGATTTCCTTCAGCCTACGAAGGAGGCTTGCCATAACCAGTGATATTTACTTTTGATAGTAAAGTTACTATTGATATCAGAATGGAGACATCAGTGGATACTATGCTGGAAGAAATGTAGAGTCAACTCAAAATGGCAGTTTGGCCCAATTTGGTACCCTTAAGAGTTATAGTACTATACCTTTCAAAATTATTGTAAGTAAACCTATTGTTTGTGTAAGTTTCAACTTAACATACTAATATATGTTTATGACATATTATAGCATTAGGAGCAATGGACTACAGGTAAGTCCTCAATTTATAACTACTTACTTAATAACAGCAAATGCCTATTATGATGGACCCCTCAAAGCTATTTATGATTCATTTTTGAAGTTCCTGTGGCTGTACTAAGGCCACAAAATCACATTTTGGGTGTTAGGCAACTAGCTCACCTTTATAGCCATTTACAGTATCCTGCAGTTACGGGACAGCAATTTGTAATGTTTTTGGCTGTTTACCAGTACTTATTTCTTGTTTCCAATAAAAAATGCCCACTGGAGAAAATTGATTTGTTTAAAGATCACAATATTTGCTTAACTACTGCCTCAAAAAATCTCAAAAAAAAAAAAAATCAGATCCAGTCCTATGTTGCTTCAACTTACAACCATAATTCTGAGCTCAATTATGGCTGTGGGTGAAGAGTTGCTTTTATGAATGAGAAGAGAAAAATTCAGATCCTCATACCATTATGAACCAAATTGGAAAACTTGCGCCAATTATTATTTCTCAACTTGCCCAATTATATAGCTTTCTTGGAAAAATATAATTGAAAGCCAAAACTAAGTAAGAGCCATATCTTAGTCTTCTATTGAAAGCAACTTGTATTACAAAGACTAAGTTCACTTTAAAGATTCTTTAAGAATTGGAACAGAGAAGAGGGGCATGAAGTTGCCCATCAGGCATTACAGCCTGGGAACACAACAGAGCAGGCACAGATTCATTACAACAAGAATTATACATTTTATTTGTATCGTATAGAATCAATATAAATTTTACATAAAAATATTCCAGTATGTATTTAAATACTCCCTCATGTCCAACTTTGGAGCCTCATTTTGTCAAATGGGGGTGTTTTGGGGAGAGATGAGTGAAGAATGCCTGGGATATATGCCGAAAATATACACTCCTAGTAGAGTCATCCAAAGCATGAAGATTATCAAAGCTTTCCTGCTAAAACAAACAGTCACCTATATCCAACATCAGTGATATAGGAAAATTCTGGAGGCAGATTATCAGTTTAGTGACAATGGCAATGGCATCATTTCATACTGGGCAAGACAGACAATATACAGTGATTGACAACATAATGTCAGATAATGGGCTCCTCTGATTGGATGGCACTCTAATACAGCAGAAAGAGATTGATGACTTTTATAGTGAAGTTCAATCAGAAATTGACAGAGATGCAAGCAAAATGTGCAGTTTGTGGTTGGAGATTAGAAAACTGGAAACAATAAGAAAATATAGTTGGACTAAATGACCTAGAAAATTAAATGAATCAAGAGGACAGTTATTAGTTTGTACAGTCTAATGGCTAGTAACAATCTTCAGACATGCAAATCATTGTCTACAGCAGTGATGGTGAACCTTTTAGGGACTGAGTGCCCAAACTGCAAGGAGCATACATGTGCGTGCCCCAGAAACCAGAAGACCAGCTGGCCAGCATGTGCTGGAAACCTGAAGACAAGTCTTCTTCTGTTTCCCTGCAAACAATGGTGAGAAACACCACAGAGAAATGTGGTGGAACTGAGCTGAGGTGACAGTGTGCATGCCCATAGAGAGGGTTCTGAGTGCCACATCTGGCACACATGCCATAGGTTCACCACCACTGGTCTACAGTATATTCCTTCTCTCTTCTTCCATATCTTATTTTCAAAATAGTTTAACAGCTAGAACATGTTAATCTCCCTACAGTTAATTTTTTTTTCTACCTAAGTACGTATATCCAAATCTAACACAAAGCAAATAGAGACTGTATTTTGTGAATTTTTCAGGGAAACTGTAATAAGTAGAAGAAAGGAGAAAGGGTATTTTAAAATGAATTCTGAAAGTAATTAATAGAAAAAGAATAATCATTGGGTTACACAGAATCAAAATATGTCACTATTTTAAGAGCGAAGGCAGATATTAGTAGCCTGCATAATCACACATTTTATATATATAGTAATTTTATTAAAGATTATAATTACAACAGTAAAAATGAATAAGAACTGAAAAATAGTATAAGTACAGAAAGGAAAATATTTTTTTTTTTAAAAAAAGAGTATAACAAAGAAAAAGAAGTATATAAAGAAATGACTTCCCAATCTCTCCACAAGTACAAATAATTTAATAAGCTTGATTGGGTTATTGTTTATTTGATTGTTGATCAAGTAACTGGTGGAGAGATGGAATCCTAGGTGTCCATCCTACACCAAGCCAAATCCCAAAATGCCAGGAAATTTCTACACACTTGGCACTTTGACAAATTAGCCAATCAATAGACGCATAGAGGTAAACAATATATATAGACAGAGAATATCAGCAGCCCAAAAAAGAACAAGAAGTACCTCTTCACCAGTAATCAGCACCCAGATGAGAATAGATTAATTCCAAGTTTAATATCAGACCAACAATCAAGTAAATAATATCCCAGTCGAGAAAGTGCCAAACAAGCTAACAGTAAACAGCCCAACCAAAGAATGTCTAAGAACATCCCCTCCAACACAACAGGGCAAGCCACTAGAGTATAAACTGAGAGCAAACTTCATTCATTACTACTACTGATGATGTTATCTAGTTTGGATAATGAAACATCTACAAGAAAACAACTAAGCTTAGAAAGACACCTTCATTTCAAACCTGAGCTACAAATATTCTCCTTTAAAAGTAATTTTTGGGTCCAGCATTCAAAACTATCTTTCAATATGTTTAGTATTAAAATATTTTGCTTCATTCTGTATTATAAATTGAGTCTAAGTGTCCTTTTCCTTTAACTATAATTTTAATTTCCTCTAATTTTCTCCAGTGTCTAATTTTAAAATCTGATTATATTTTTAAAAAAATAAAAATATGTATTTTTGCACAGGAAAAAATATTTATAATTAATTCCAAAATCTTTTTTCAAATTTATTAGACCTTAGTCTGTAGCTTTCAAAAACCAAAGTTTTAATTATCCTTTTGCTATTTACAGTATTTCCATTTTTTAAAAAAAAGTTCTAAAACTTATACAAGTAGTCCTCAACTCACATCCAGTCACTTAGCAATTATTCAAAGTTACAATTGAGCAAAAAAGAGGACTTAAAAGAGTGTTGGTCCTACCTGATACACTCCTCCTCATCGTGCTGAGAAGAGAGTCCAATGACTGGATGATTTCCTCTGTTCTGATCATGTGCCTGAGTCGATCAAAATGAAGACATGCCCTTGTTCCTGGTTGTCCCAGTGTTTTCGGCGAAGAACCTTGATCGATAGCTAGAGCTCCTGTGAAAAAGGTGCCCCTGGCCTCCCTAGTAACTACCTAATCTAATAATGGGAGGGTATTGGATTCTCTGCTCAACACAAAGAGAAGGAGAGTATCAGGTAGCACTAACACCCTTTCTCCATTGTGCTAGCAGAGAATCCAATGACTGGGACTTACCAAAGCTGACTGTCCCAGGGTGGGCACAACTTCCATAGCTAGGAGACCTCAGATGAACATATCTGCTGCAAGACCCTATGTCCAAAGGCGGCATCCATAGAGGCAAGGGAATCCAGATGATAATGTTAGATAAGCAGATAAGGGGAGGGCCACATGGCTGCCCTGCAGACTTCCTCTATAGAGACCTGCATGGATCAGGCCACAGTAGTAGTAGCCCTTCAAGTGGAGTGAGCTGTGATATGACCAGGCACCTGCAAACTCTGAGCCTCATATGCTTTAGCTATACAGGCCCTGATCCATCTCCTGATGACAGCGGAAGAAACCTTAGAACCCAAAGAGGCTGGATAAAAATTAACAAACAAGGCCTCAGTTTGCCTAAATGATGAAGTTCTCTTCAGGTATATATATGGAGTGCCCTGCGAACATCCAACTTATGCCACTCCCTCTTCCTGGGGTGCCCTGGTCAAGGACAAAAATTGGGAAGTGATAACTCCCGTGCCCTGTGAAACCATGAGTTAATCTTTGGTAAAAAGGCAGGATCTAACCTGAGCACTACCTGATTAGGATGAAAGATACACAGATATTCCCATACCAATAGAGCTGCCAACTCGGAAATGTGGCACACCAAAGTTACAGCAACTAAAAAGGACATCTTCAGAGAGAGGAAGCAGAGAGTAGACGTGTGAAGAGTCTTGAAGGGTCCCATAGTAAGAGCCTTGAGAACCTTAACTAAATCCCAAGTGGGATATCTATGAACAATGGGGGGCCTGATATTGACAGCATCCCGTAAAAAGCCTCTGACCATATGATGGAGGGCAGGGGACTCTCCTTTCTCTCTGTTAAGAACCATGGAAAGGGCAGCCCCCTGTCTATGTATCATAGTAGGTGTTGGGCCCTTCTCCAGAATTTCTTGCAGGAAATCTAACACCTGGGGAACAGAAGCTGAATTGGGGTCTATGGCATGACGTATACACCAGGAGGAGAAAAATGTCCATGTAGCATTATAGATGCGGGTAGTGGACGGTCTCCTGGATGCCTGAATTGTTTTAATAACTTTCTCAGAGATTGAGGCCATCCTCAGGACTTGACACTCAATCTCCAGGTGGCTAACTGGAACCATTCTGAGTTGGGATGGACCAGTGACCCCTGCTGGAGTAGCAGACAATCTGGGGAAAGCCACCAATGGTTCGCAACTAACAGTGAGATTAGGTCCATGAAACACAGTCTCCTAGGCCAGTAAGGGGCCACAAGGATGATCTCGGCCTCCTCCTCCAACACCTTCCGATCAGGGTGGGTATGAGAGGGAGAGGAGGGAAGGTGTAAAGCAAGCCGAGAGGCCACAGACTGCGATCTGTCCCCTCTGCTTGAGGGGGTGAGGTAACGGGTGAAGAACCAGGGTAGCTAGGTGTTGGAGGAGGAGACAAAAAGATCCACAACCGGCATGATGAATCAGAATGTCAGTTTCTGGAAGATGGATGGATTGAGTTGCCATTCTGAACTGTCTATTTGAGAGCGGCTTAGCCAATACACCCAAATGTTCCTTATCCCTGAAATGTACTGAGCTCACAGGGATCACAAATTGCTTTCTGCCCAGAGGTACAAGACCCATGCTTCCGCCATGAGGGAACGAGATTGGGTGCCACCCTGTCAATTGACATGTGCCTTGGCAGCAACATTGTCAGTTAGTATTAGGATGTCCTGTCCCCTTACAGAGTCAGCAAAGCTGAGAAGAGCCAGACAAATGGCTCACAACTCCAGCCAATTGATACTGTGTGAGAGTTCTGTAGAGACCATTGTCCCTGTGCCATAAGGGGACCTGAGTTGGCTTCCCAGCTTAACAAGTTTGTGTATGTAGTAACAATGACTGTACTCCTTTTCCTGAAAAAGTACCCCTTGCACACAGCTGCCGACTACCACCATCAGAAGGATTGACCAACCTCCACTGGGACCCGAACCTCAGCAAGGGAGTTGCTGTGGCCTTCCCTTTGAGCTGGAATCAGAAATCATTGAACAGGACTGGAATGTATGGAACAATATTGACACACGATATAAACTTCCCTGTTAGCTGAGATAGCAGAGCAAAGAAAACCATGGGCTGACTCTGTATCTGTAAAGAAAGGTCTCTAATATTAACCTGCCTGTCCTCGTATAGAAACACCTGACTGAGAACTGTATCAATGATTGCTCCCAAGTGCTGCAAATGCATGGTGGGACAAAATGTCTCTTAGAAATATTAACAAGGAACCCATGAGCTTGCAGGGTAGACACCGTCATCGTAACATCCTCTAGAGCCTGTACCTGGGAGCTAGACTGAATGAGGATGTCATCTAAATAGGCCTGGATGCGGATAGGCATAGAGCCAATAGATGAGCCAATAGTGCTGCCAGGATCTTGGTAAAGACCCTGTGGGAAGAAGACAAGCTGAATGGAAGGGTAGGGTATTGAAAATACCAGCCCTGATAGGAAAAACAAAGGAAGCATCTATGGGCATACAAAATGGGGATGTGGAGATATGCTTCAGACAGGTTGATAGAAGCCAGGAACAGAAGCCCTTCCTGATGCAGTCCAAAATGGAATGAAGAAAGTGCATCTTAAAATGCCTGTATTTTATATGCACATTGAGACTCTTCAGGTCAAGAATTGCTCTCCAGCCACCCAAGGCCTTTGGTACAAGAAACAATTGGGAATAAAAGCCGTCACTCCATTGGTGGCTAGGCACCCATTCAGTGGCATTGATGTCTAGTAAGTGTTGAATTGTGTGCTGCATGAGTAGTCACCTGGCTGGATTCCAGCTGACAGAGCACCCTATAAAATGTCTCAGGGGGATGGAGAGAAACTCCAATTCAAGTCCACCTCTGATGATATTAAGGACAATCTTGTCCCACTGGCCAGCAAATAAGGAGAGATGCCCACCAATGGGAACCTTGAGGGGGGGGTTACTTGGCTCTTCTGAAGGAGTGACCTCCAGTGCCATGAAAGAGACATCTGGCCTGAGGGGAGGGCTGGTACCTGTCCCTATAAGAGTCCTGGGGACAGTCTGTATGATGAGAGAACTGTCTCTGCTGTGGAACAGGTACAGGGGGAGGTGCTCAGAAGGAAGGCCTGTGCTGGTATGGGTAGTACCTGCGACCAGACCATCTGGCCTGTGAGGGCAAGATCTTTCTCTTCTCCCTGGTCTCTATTAATAATGGGTTGATAGTCTCTCCAAACAATCTGTCCCCACTAACAGGAGCAGAAATGAGTCACCACTTAGCCTTTGTTTCAGCATGCCAATTTCTGAGCCAAAGAAGGCATCTCAACGTAACAGAAGATGGCAGGAGATGTGAACCGAATAGCGTCAAGAGTAGCATCTGCAGAAATCTGGGTGGAAGCAATGATCTTATTGACATCCTGCTGAAGCCTAACAGAGAGCCTATCTTGCAGTTGGTGAAGCCACATTAGAATTATCCGATTAAAAAATGTGGCAGCGAAGGCAGCTCTGATAGACCAGGCTGAGGCCTGATGTGAATGGCAGAGGACCATCTCAGCCCACCTATCCTTTGGTTTAAGGGCTTCAGCAGGGTCCCCTGAAGTGGTGGATGGGAACACCAGGGCTGCTACCAAGTCCTTGACCAAAGGTAGCTGCAGGAGATCTGACAATTGTCGCTCAGGCTGATAAACCTCCTGTCATTGGAGTTTGGGGCCAATTGGGATCCAGGCTTCAGCCACTGCTTCTTTATATTGTCTATCACCACCTGTGGGGTGGGGACCTCATCACTGTGTGCTACAGGCATACAGAACAAAGGGTTCCTAGTGCGATTAGAGGAAGGAGCAACCTCCAAAGTAGAAGAAGGATCCTCCAAATCAGCAGTGGTCTTAGCCTTAGTAGAGTAACAATCAGAATAGGCTGGAGGGAAACAACCCAATTGCAGAAGCAGTATCAGGAAGGGGAGATTCATCCTCAGAAAAACTGACTCCTCCAAGGTCCCCATCCTCAGATCCAGAGGCCCAGTTTTAGTCATATGATGCATGTGACTCAGGCTGCCATAGTTCCAAACCTGGCAGTTCCTGGGGAAATTGGTCACAAGACAAGGTAGGCTGAAAGGAGGTTAAGTCCTGGGTTTTGGCCTGCTGAAGGCCAGCAAAGCCCTGTGCTATGCCAGAGACCAAAGAAGACTTGACGTATGACACAACCTCTAACAAATCCTCCCTGCCTTGTAACCCTGCAGCCATAGGCATGAACGAGGCTCATGCAACTCATAGCAAGGGAGATGATGATGATGAAACTTCTCTTGCATGGTCTGGGGAAAAACCAGTTTGAGCAGGGTCCCTGACCAGGTTGAGAATGGAGGAGGAGGAAGGGAGCAGACCTGGATTGGTAGCTCTGCTCCTCTCAATCTTTTAAAATTATTTTTCAAGGGCTTTTTGATGCCTGGAGGCAATTTTCTCCTCAGACCTGGATGTCTTGTGAAGGGCTTTGGCCCTGATCTTAGTTGAGACTGTTCTGGCTGCAGATTTAGGCAGACACCTCCTGCCCTTGGAGGAATGGCCAGAGGTGGAAGGCCCCTGGACTGCATCATCCCTGATTGCCCCTAAGGGCTGAGGATCATCCCATGAGGGTAAATTTGTAAAAACTCAGACAGAATAAATAACAAGAGGCAGGTGCAGTTGTGTGCACAAAAAAGCCACAGTAAGTTCTAGAAGAGTTGCACTGTAGCAAAAAGCCAAATGGTAGAGCTCTGCTGCCAACAAATAACAGTGTTGCAGTCCACAGGCAGCAAAATCAATAGAGACAGAGCAGTTGAAGGAAAGGCAACAGGAAAATCTGCCTGGAAACAGAGTAGGTGCAGCTCAACCAATCAGAAAACAGGATAGAGAGAAAAGTCTGCCTGGAAACCGAGTAGGTGCAATACAACCAATCAGAAAAATGGTAGAGGCAAAAAAACAACAGCAGAGAAATCTGTCTGACAACAGGGCAGAAGGAGCCCCACCAATCAGAGTGACGGAGGGAAGGAAGTCCTGCCCCCCCCCTTCTGCACATTTTGTGCTCTTTTTAATGATCGAGGCATTGAGAATTCTGAGTCTAGAGAATGTTGAAATAGCCTCTAGGGAAGGGCAGCCACCTCTGGAGAACCGGGGAAAAGGCAGCAAAGAATGATCAGAAATGGCCAGCAAAAGGAGGACCGGGCAGCCATCCGAAGCCCAATGATAGACAGGAAAGAGGGAGTGGAAGCAGCTGAGAGACCAACCCCCTCAAAATCACCACTTCCACTCTCTGCATGAGTGCAGGAGCTGTCACTGATCAGGGGAAGTAGGCTCTGTGAGGAGCATAAAGAGTTTTTAAAAAGAAAAAAATGCTCTGTGACCAAGATGACAGCTTCCAATAGCAAGCAGCTGTAAGGCAGCCTCAGCTGGGTAGAATTGGGAGGGGGGGGGATCCTGCCCTGAAGCTCAGAGCTATCAATGCTCAGAGCTGTCAACATTCCCTAACTGTCTGCAGATTGCCCTCCCCAAGGGGAGAAATTATGTGATCTGGTAGCCTCCCTGATAGAAAAGGCTGAATCTGACCTGATCCTTGTGTAGAAGAAGAATCCAATGATTGTGGTAGAAAAATCCAATACTGGAGCTCTAGAGAAAAGCTGTTTTGATCAGAGCCTGAGTCAAAAAAACTGGGACAACTAGAAACAAGGGCATGTCTTCAGTTTGATCGACTCAGGCATGTGATCAGAACAGAGGAGATCACTCAGAGAACCTCAGATTCCGAGTTTTGAAGGGCAGATCATGTGACTGAACTTTGGGTGTTCAGTTATAGGGCAGCATTTACAGCTGTTTGCAATATCCTGTGATTCGTGTGACTCTGTTTTGTGATGGTTTTCCTGTAAACTAGCACTTAACTTTCAGGTTTTGCCTATAGTGAAACATTGGTTTCTTAATGACTACATTGCTCACTTAACATCTGAGGATTAACATCTGAGGATTCAACATCTGGTGATTCACTTAAAGAGTGCCATAAAAATGCAGCCATGTGACGACCTATTTTATAAGCATTACAAGATACAATCATAATGGACAGATTCCATTATAGTCATACAGCAAAGACTATATTTAAAACCTTTTTCACTAAGGATTAATATGTTGATCTAAAGCTTCCTAATAGCTGAAAAATAGTTAATAAGTGACTGCTGAAAGTTATTAGAAAAGGAAATTTGCAAACGTAGTGCCCTTTGAAAGATCACCAGTGTGATTTAAGCAAGATGTTAACTCCTGGAGCTCTAAACTGGAGTACTCTACCTTCTATGTGAAGTATATATGAGTGATGTCTCTTGTCCAGAGAGGAATTATCAAAGAACCAATCTACTTGCCAGCTCCTCATTCCTCCTCAATCATCAGATCTGGTTTTTGGAGCTGTCCTTCAGTCTGCCATTTCTTCCTTGGAAATCCCATGATCAGCCTGAAGTAGATCTGCACTCACTTTCTGGATAGATATAGAAATGTGAAAGTATTGCTGCACAACCTTTTTAATAATTAACAAGGCCACTTCCTCAGCCTTAAAACAAAATTTAAGTCAGTTTTACCAATTTGGTGCCCTTTGGATACTTTGGATTACAATCACCGCCATTGGTCATTCAATCAATAAGAGCATAATCCATATATCTTGAGGGCACAGATGTGGGAAACCTGTGTTTAATGTAACACAGATGCAACACATTTTCCCACTAGCATTTATGGCATTTTATAGTGTTATCCAACCATTACTGGGTCAAAAAACACAATGAGGACATGACTTCATATTCTTCAACTAAACTAGATGATGCTACAAATACATTTTAAGACACTACCAGGGAAAGAACATAATCAGAAATTGGCTTTTGTTATTGTCACTGTTCAATCATTTCAATCCTCTATGACACTAAAGACAGCATTTTGACATAACTGTCAATAACTACTTTGATTTCTTATAAGGTCTGCTTGTGTTATCAGTGGCAAAATCTAGCCATTTTAGAAATGATCTTCATACATGTTTATGAGATGAAACATATAATTTCTGCAAGCATTAAATTATGCTTGATATCTAGCACAGCTGTAATAAACAGAGGTTGGCTCAAGCGCAGTTATATCTACAGCAGAAAAACTAATATTTATTCTCAGAGGGAGATAGATCCATCTTCATCCTATGAGAGATAAGTACCATAAGGAAAATGTCTAACACAAATTCCTATAACTTTACTGAGGAAATCATTTCCTCAGTGGAATAGGTTAGCTAAACTTTAGATTTAAATATGTGGCCTTGAGGGCAACATAAAATGTTCTGTTTGCACTTATATCTAGGGCACACCCAGACAGTAATTTAAAGTGCTTTCTTCTATTCCATGAAGCAGCACAAAAGTATGTCAGCATAATTTGCTCAGTCCTGATAGTCAGTCCCTATTTTGCCATATTAATGAGGCTGGCAAATAGTGCTGTTTTGATAGTTACTGCAAGGCAGGATAGGGTGAACCAACTGATAGATGTCCTGTCAAAAAGAAAATCATCTACCAATCATACTCCCTAATGTGATATCGGGCTGGTGGGAAGAAAGAGGAATTTGATAGGCAGCTTGATAGACAAACTGTTCTGTAAAGTACAGTTGAGGTTTCCATCTCAATGTAGAGGTCAGAGGGAATGGCTTTCAGGGCCCCTACCAAGACAAAAATCAGATAAAAGAGAACTGAGTCAGTGCAGTAATGTAACTCAGATAAATGTCTCAGACAAGACCTTCCCTAGTTTTCACCAAGATAAAGTGGGGGCAGGATGTAAAAGTAACCTACTATCAACTGATTTATATCATTGGATTCCTAGTCTGATCTATCTTGAAAGGCTGGCATTCTCATATTTTAGCCCACAGTGTCCCCATAGATCATGCACTAATCAAATCAAATCTTTGACCAACATGAGGTGGTGTGAGGTTATTAAAAAGCACATAGCACATCAGAGTGAAAATAAAAATCTAAAAATATTTGTGAAAAGCCAGAAGATATAAAAGTTATATGACTTAAAAACAGATAAGAACAAGAATATAAAAGAAGAAATAGGAACATTATCTGGAACATCACTAAATGAGGAGCATGCTGGTGGATGTAAAATAGTACTTTGTTATCACCGTTAGTACTTGCATTAACAGCAAAATCAATCGGGCCAATAAAAAATTTGGATGTTAAATGAAGTGTATTACAGCAGAAACAAAGAAGCAGTAACGTCATTGCAGATGACAAAAATGACTGCAACATTCTTCTCTGTCTCTCTAACAATAAATATGGTGGATAATATGGGCACAGTTGTAATTTCTTCATACTGTCATCATTATTTCCTAATCCATGCAATTTTCCTTTCCCCACCCCCAATTTTTTTTGAAATAATACAAGTTGTTGTTCCAGCATAACTGACAAGAATCGGGTTGTGAAAAGTTAACATATATGCCATCATAAACTGCACTCGCTTATATTTCTCCTTTGTTATCAGCAGCTATCTCCTTTCTTCTTTTTATTCTCTCCTCCTGTGTGGAAATATACTGATATACTCTTCTGAAACAGCAGTCTCACCACTGTTTACAATAAAATATTGTAATCACTATATTTATGCATATTAAACAGAGATTACATACAGCCTAAAATCTGAGAGATGCCAGAATATCCTTCCCTTGGGTGAAACATTCTGGGATATCGTTATAATTCCATTATAAGTTTGGTTAGGTTGACGGAACTTTTGTTCCAATGACAACTACAGAGCATGAAGTTGGGAAGGCAAGAGAAGGTGGTATCAAGTCTTTCAAACCATGTGGTGCTTGATTCTGAGCAATAACCCAGATTGAAATGGTGGGTTAAGCGTTATTGAGACTCATATCAAAAGGAAAAGAAGGTTCTTGATAGAAATATAAGCGCAAGTCTTATATTGGCTTTCTTGCTTTCAGAGATCTAACTAAGTAATTAGAGGGGCTTCAGTGGCTCATGTGATTAGGATACTGAGTCAGAAGACTATGAAAGGTTAACATCAGCAGTTCTAAGAGCATGAATCCAAGAGCACGAACTATGTGACGGAACGAGCCTTCATCAATTTGTCCCAGATCCTACCAACCTAGTAATTCATAAGCATGCAAATACAAATAGGTAATTAGGTACCACTTCGGTGGAAAAATAAAAGGGACATAAAAGGAGCCCTACAGGTATCCCCTGAGCAATGGTGATGTCAGCTAATACTTTCAACCTGGAAATACCCTAGTAGGAGCATCTGACATAAACGTAGTTGTAGTACTAAGTAATTTTAATTTTAATCCATAGAATTCTCTTCATCAACTAACATTTCTCTCCAGAAGAACTAGTTGTCAGCTTCCATATTCTTAAAAGACCTGGTGCCTAGGAGATATGTCTGAGGGGTTTCAGACTACCACCAAAGGTGCTCAGAAACTTCTATTCCTGCACTGTAGAGAGCATCCTGATGGGCAACATCACAAC
>JAEANM010009208.1:0-16505 GCA_017656035.1 Myanophis thanlyinensis
TCCTTCCTTCCTTCCTTCCTATCTCTCTCTCTCTCTCTACCTATATTATTTTTATAAATTTGTGCATTAAGACTAGCTTTCTCCGCTTAGTGCCTCCCAAATCCCTGCCATAGAACTGAATGGAGGGCATACTGCTGGGGAAGACTGGTTCAGCCCGTTCTTCTTTGCCATCATCTTTCACTAAGGACAACTTGAAAGGCATTTTTAATTCCTCCATCATTGTGCAGAGATGCTCAGGCATCAATATTGTAGGAAAATTGGAAAGGCTGCCCACTATAAGATTCAATTTATCTCCAAGGCCACAAGGAAGCACTCCATGGAGCCCTTAGTTGTCATTTCTTGTTCACTGCTCATTCTCTTTCTTTGGGACTTGAAGGACATCATTTAATGGATTATTTTTGAAGAAAGGCTGAAGAGTCACCTGTTAGGAATAGTGTAGTGACTCCTGCAGTATGCAGGGGATGGACAATGACCTCTGGCTTCTCTGACTTCTTGAAAGTGTCTGCTTGGATCATGAACTTTTTCTTCAGTCTTTTCTAACAGCTTTGATTTCTCCAAGCATTGGGATCATCCATGACAGTGTTTCTGAACCATGGCAATGTGAAGATATGTGGACTTCAACTCTGAGAATTCCCAGTATTGGCAATTTTAATATCTGTGGACTTCAACTCCACAAATTGCCCAGCCTTGGCAATGTTAAGATGTGTGGACTTCAACTCCCAGAATTACCCAACCAACATGGCTACCTGAGGAATTCTGGGAGCTGAAGTCCACACATCTTAAGGTTGTCAAGACTGAGAAACGTTGGTGCAAGGTGTTCCCAATTACTTTCTGTGACACTGCAGCTCAAAACCTTTTTATTCACAATGGCAATGGTGAAATGCAGCCTGGCCACACCAGTTCTGACAATCTGGTAGTGGCGATGGTGTTTGGCCTTGCCCACCTGGCTCTGATGATGTTTAGGTCTCTTGTGGCCCAACAGTGGCTGGCTGAGCGATTGGTGGAATCTGACAACGATGAACACTGTGGGACTACCCTGAAGGCTGAGGAAGACTCGGGGGAGGGGGGGCTGTTCGGAGTCAGAGCAGGGACTAGAGGGGCCTATCAGCCACCAGGTGGCATCTGAGTCAGGGAGCAGTGAGGAAGAACAGAGGGAGGCTGTCCCTGATGTGCGTATGCATAGGGCTGTGAGGAGGAGAGAGCAGCTTTGGAAGCAGGGTCAAAGAAGAAAATAGATATAGGTGGCTAATGATTGGCCACTCCTGGAGAGCTTATAGATGGAGTGAAGGGAGGGGAATTTTGCAAGAAACAACAGTTTACTAATGTATTTGTGTGGAAGGCTTTCAGAAAATCTGAGTTGCTATCACACCTTGGTTTACTTGAGGTAGCATTCTGGGCTCTCAGTCAGAGGGTTGCTTATCTCCACATTAGTTGTAGCATATAGCCAGGTATGCTTTTGTGTGATTTAAGACCTGAAACAGAACAGGGCCCTCCCACCTGCCCCTGCTCTTTCTTGCCTTATATTCCCTTCATTTTTTTCTTTTTTACTCACCTTAATTCCACAGCCTTCCCAATTATCCAGGCTGTCTCCGGTAAGCAAAAAGAATCAGTTTAGAAGCTGCACAACACCAAACCGATAGCAAAACCAATTGGATTGCACCACTGTACAATAGGTATCTTTGGAGTCAATGGGCTGCCTCTGCATTTTAAAAGTCTGTCTAGACCTGTTGTAATCTCATAGCTGCAATCACATTCCCAGTGAATTGAGCCTAATATAGTCTTTTACTACTTCTCAATACTTGCATAAAGTTAATGTTACTTACTGAGATGATCTGTTTTTTTTTAATCTTGAATAGGTGAAAAAATGAAACCAGCCTGCATATGCTTCGAAACGTGACAACAGATCAACAAAAGATTTGTCATTTTCAGACCACCAAGTAGTATCATCAACACAACTGAGTTTGTTGATGCTCCCCTCAACCATTTTAGTTGCCTATTTCTTCTTATCCAGCATTTCTCATGATACATTCTGCATGTTTGTTAAATAAATAAGGCAACAGTAACTGACACTGCTCATTCCCATCTTTGAACCTATTTTGTTGTTCCCTATTCCATTCCAATTGTGACGTCTTATTCTTTATACTGATTTTTCAGTAACCCTGGCACACCCATGCTTTTGAGAGCTATTCACATTTGGTTGCGGTTTACACAGCCAAAATCCCTTGTAAAATTGATAAAGCCCAAAATAATCCCTTCTGGAACTCCTTTACCTCTTCCATTACATATTAGACCCATATTTCTCACTGCAGCAACTTTAATATGTGTGGAGTTGAATTCCAGATATCTGAAAGTTGCCAAGGTTGAGAAACACTGCATTAGACACTGGCAACATGACCTTGAAAGCCGCTGTCTGTTCTGAATCCATTTGTACTTTAGGTAATACTCATTCCATGTATTGCTAAAATTTAGATTCTGCAATGATCAGTTGTACAGTAATAGGAATGGTATTTCTTACAGTATTTACATTAGGGAAAAACAGAACTATTTTGTTTTACCCACTGATGTTTCCCAAGCAGTTTTGGTTTTACCTCAGTAAGCCTGTGAAATGTAATGATCTCCTGTATTTTCATTGCCAAGTGCTTATGTTTAAAGCAAGATTAATTGACAATAAAGAGTGGCTTTGCAGATGCTTGGACAGAGTATAAAATAAAACAAACAAACAGTAATAAAGCATTGATGTTCTCTGGATGGGTTGAAGACAGTTCTAATAACCCTTTGCTGTTGACAGTAAATACTTCCACAATACTTGGAAGACTCCAGATGGTTCATTCCTGATGAAGCATTGTGTGTGCTGTCAAGATAGGTGTGATTCCTCAACTTCCAGATGTATACAGAAGAGACTGGATTTTGAAGACAGAAATTTTGTAGCCAGTTACATTTTCACTTAGATCTTTCCCCACTTCCCCCCATCTGCTGTGACAAAGCGAACCTCTCCCTCTGTTCTCCACATGGAAATCCCCCCACCCCATCTGAACTTGTCATCCACAGGATTCTCTATTTCAAGGGAGGATTTGTTGTGGTGGTTAAAATGTAGGGCTTCTTTTCACACTAATGAATAGCACATTTTTCCTTGAGGGAAATGAATGTTTGACCAGCAGCTGTGTTGTGGGAATCCAACCTGGGTGGGTGGTGTAAAGTTCAGTGTGTCACACAAACCCAGAACATTGGGTTCATCAAGATAAAATGCTTCCAAAAGATAGTGGGGAGTTTGTTTTTAAGCTGTTCCAAAAAAGTGAAAGATGCTTTCTGCTTTTGCCCCCAGGGTTCATTCACCCCAGTTCAATTCCCAGGTTAGCTTTCTGCTCACCCATCTGGGGGCCAGCATTTCAGGGAAGGGGCTGTTTGAGGGTCAAAGGTGAAAATGCAGCAGCTATAAAGCAACACCAGCTGTGAAACTTGGTCCCATCACATGAGCACTGGAATACTTGAGCCTATGGGAGCCAAACTTACATCATTATTTAGGAATTCTTATTGTGTTTATCTGTTTGTCTGTCTTGGGTTAACCCTCAAGTTAACCCAAACAATGCATTATAGCACAATAATTTTTAAATCAAGGCACATAAAATCCATTAATGTAGAAATATGTAAAAAATCCAGGACATACTACTCTGGTGGAATTGAAATTTCCACAATGTTCAGACAGGTTTTATTGAAAACTTTGTGGCTGTTCAGGGCCAGGTGATTTGATTTCAAGTGCTCTCTGCCAGTTTTCCACAAGCAAAATCAATGTGGAAGCTGGCGAGAAGTCAGAAATCACTCCCAATCCCATTGGCTTTTTTGCCTGAATGAGGTCATTCTGTTTACCTGTTTAAATAAACAATTGTTGATTTATTATTGAAGTTTGTTTTCCACTATAGTTATTTTTCTATTCATAATATACTCTATATTTCATAGATAGTCACAGGACTATCCAGCACTGGAGTAAAAACAATATTGTCAGCCTAAAATGTGATGTTTCTTCTGGTCACAGCAGACTATGCTACCCTCGTCTCAAAAATGACCCAATGAGTCACAGAATTAAATCCATAGTCTACAATCATCATGGCCAACAGGAAGCGGATTTTCATAGACTAGAGTTCTCTGCTATCAAAAGGTGATTCACCTTGAAGGTGCCATAAGGCACATTATTGTTTTGGTTTTACAACAATTGTTGTGCCTTTGGATTGTCATCTTTCAAAGGAAATCAAGAAGGCCAGGAATGGAATGAATTGTCTGCTTGAAATGCTTGAGAGAGCTTTGTTAATGCAGTTTTATCCTCAGAGTGGGCAGTTAGGATGTAGATAGCATCTCTTTTTCCAAATCTCCCACAGGTGTCAGAGTGGTAAAACAAACATCTAAAACTTGCCCAGATGGGATTGTCTCTTCTGGGTATTTTGTTTGAAGGACATGTTTTACCTTTTTACTGTAGCTGCTTAGCAATGAGTCCTTGAAAAAATGGATCTGAGTGCTGTCTTGGCCTCCAGCCAGGTAAGAGGAACTACTACATTCTACCAGAATCAGATATAATTTCTCTAATAAAGCCTTACCAAAACTGATACCCTCCAGACAGGTTGGCTGGGAATTTAGGAACTTCCAGCAGCCCCAGGACATCTGGAAGATGCCTGGCTGGGCCTGAGTGATTAAATATATTTAGGCAATCCAGTTGTTTAGTTCCACCTTAAATGAAGTGCAGGAATGACTGCAGCAGCAGAGAAGTAATCCCAGGAGCAGTGGAAAAAAACGAGGTCTCCATGATAGGATTACACATGAAGAAATCTCCATAAAATTTATTTGAGGGGGTGGGCTCCTACCTGCCACCTACGGCCTTTCTTTCTGGGGAGTTTAAGCAGGCTTCTCTACTTCTAGAGCAGTGTTTCTCAAGCTTGGCAAATTTAAGACATGGACTTCAGCTCCCAGAATTCTCTAGCTCCCAGAATCCCCAACTGAGATTGAGAAATGCTGCTCTGCAATATCCTCATTGGATAGAGAACTGACCAGTTTTACAGGAACTGAGACAGAAATCATGAGAAGTAGTAGCAAAAGTTTCTATCAGCATTGCCTAAGGTGTGTTTGTGGAACAAAAAGATCAAGAAGGCAGCCTTGTGATGAAAATTCCACCCTTTTGTTTAAAAAGTACAGAGCTTTGATCAGTTGGTCTTCTTTGATTTTTCTCATCCTCCTGGTTTCTAAATTTAAGAATGGTGTTTGGGTTCCCCAAGCCACAAAAGTCATCATCATCACCATTATTATTATCATCATCATCATCATCATCACCACCACCAAAATAAAAATAATAGCTCAGACTGAGAGGTAGTCTCCTGACCCGCTCAAGGTTGACTTAGCCTTCCATCCTTCTGAGATCAGTAAAATGAAGACCCAGATTGTTTGGAGGCAAAATGCTGACTCTGTAAACTCTGAAAAGTACTGCAAAGTCTAAGTGCTATTGCTATTGTGATCCTGTGAAGGCAGTGCCTAGAAAAAAGTGCCACTGTCTCTCTCTTTTAAAAGCTGATCTTCATTCAATAAGGCAACAGTTGGATGATCCAGTATTCTGGTCCTGTCCAGCAATTTTGCATCTGGACTGAAAATCCCAGGTAAGTAAGAAAGCAGCACTGGCCCTGGGAAACACACCAGGTTTACTCCATAGGAAGACTGTTTTTACAGTTACTATTTTTGTACTATTTTTATTTTTTATTTGTAAGCCAATCAGCATTCATGAATGGGTAAGAAAAATAAAATAGCAAGGTGGATGGACTCAATTGGAGTGGGGGGTGGGTGGATCATTAGAAGATCTGAAAAACCAGGTTGGGGGTAAATGGTCATGGAGGACATCTGTCTATGTGATTCCTAGGAGTTAAAATGACTTGACCTCACATAATCAAACAAATAAAAATAAATATTATTTTGTAAAAAACAACAACCCTGTTTTGGGTCAGGGAAAGCCTTAGAGAAGAAAGTTCCCCATTTGCAGTTTTATAGAATTGTTGTTAATCCTTGAGAATCACTTTCATTCAAAAATACTGTTTAGTTGGACTTCAATCTTTGTAATGCTCTTTCCTAGGTGTTTGCTTTCCTCTGTTGCATAGGATTTTGCCTGTTTTAAAATAAAATTTGTATTTATGATGCAGCTAGCCACCCTCCAATAAAAGCAAACATTAAATGGGGGAAATTCAATCCCTCTCCCCTTTGATGACAATCCTGGAACACTAGGCAACTGGGGAAAAAAAGTCAAGTCAAGTCAAGTCAAGTCAAGTAGGCTTTATTGTCATTTCAACAATGCACAGTACAGTACACAGTGAAACGAAACAACATTTCCCCAGGACTAAGATGCTACACCAGACAACATAGATTAAAAAAAGCAGGACACAGAACTACACATAACTCTAAAACTAAAAAGTTAGAAAAAAAAAACTATAAATACACAAACTATTTATAGTTCCAGTTTCTTCGTGTTGAGATAGTCTGATGGCTTGTGGAAAGAAACTGTTACACAGTCTGGATGTGCGGGCGCAAATGCTTCTGTACCTATTTCCAGATGGCAGGAGAGTGAAGAGTGTGTATGAGGGTTGTGTGTGGTCAGCTACAATGTTTCTAGCTTTACGGATGCAGCATGTGATGTAAATGTCCATGGCAGAGGGAAGAGCAACCCAATGATCTCCGCCGTCCTCACTATTTGCTGCAGGGTCTTTACAGTTCCCAAACCAGGCAGGGATGCAGCTGCTCAAGGTGTTCTCGACGGTCCCTCTGTAGAAGGTTGTGGGGATGTGTGGTAGAAGCTGTGCCTGGCACTTAGAAATACACTTATAAAGGAGCTCCATTAATGGCAGAAAGATTAGCATACCATTGGGAAAATCCATACTGAGCAAGATGTGTGGTGGTTCGTTCCGAGCCAGTTTCCCATGAGCATACAGGACAACTGCTTGAAGCAGAGGATAGATTTATTCAACAGCATAACAGATAGTTCAGCAATCAAAGGTGGCCACAAGTTAAAAGACAGATATTTATAGGAAGGTCTACCTGTTGTTTAAGTTGCAGGTGAACATGCTTGCTGATGTATTTGCCTTTGGGAGGCATGCAGGATTTGGTGAGGAGAAAATGTAGTTTTCCTACCCTGCTGGAAATATAATTTTTCCTTTTATGTGTGTGCCATGTTGACCTTGAGTAATGGATCCAGGGCTGGAGGAATCTTATTATGTGTGTAAGAGATTTCTATGTTTTGAAAGGATTTTCTTTCATTTTTAATTGAGTTGCCAATATTTGCCAGTTTCCTAGTGAAAGACACACTTTTCAGCCCAATTTCAGCCCAGATGTCAGTATAAATCTATAGACTTAAGAGATCCTGTCTTTATTGTCTTGGTTCACTGGCAGGTCAGCGATGGTCAGTGTTGGTAAATGCCATGGATGGCAGAGGTGGTGTGTGGGTTTTCCTTTCTCAAAGATGGATAAAAGGCAGAAAGATAAAAGGATTTGCAAGGTCAACAAAAGTAAAGATGGAAATTACATTTAACATGAAAACAAAGCAGGGTTTGATTGCACTATTGTGACCACCATCTGCAGATACTTCCATTTTTTACCATCCTGGAAACTGCTGTGTCTGCCTTGGTGACTTTCTAATAAGCATCCTGCCTCTGTCTGCAATATATTTTTCTTTCTATGGCCACCAATGTCAAGCTTAAAAAGAGACTTTTGTGTTGAAAATGTATTAGTTGGTGCATTTGCAATTATTACCCTAGAACTTTTAGCTTTGACACATTTTTAGCAAGGACGACGAGTTAGGGGAGTGGAGGTTGATAGAACTGACTTGGAGGCTGTTATCTATTCTAACATATTTTTCATGAGAATCTTCTTTGGGTTGTGGACACCTGCGAGAGGAGGGCCTGAAGTGAACATTGTAACTTTCTTTGAAGGGGTTGGTGAGAAATTGACACGTGATGATTATTGGGGTGGAACTTTCACTTTACTTGGGTGGAGAAAGCCCGGGAATTTCAGATTCAGGATTTCTCCCGACTGTACCATTACAATGTCTTCAATAAAATCTTATTCTAAGGACTTTCATTTCTTTGGAGTTCTGATTGCATTGCTGATGTTGTGTGGAACCCTGACAACCAATCCATGGGATTTACTGGAGAATCCAACATTATACTGAAGTACATCAAATGGGTTGGGTTATTAGAGTCAGCAGGAGGAGCTGCTGCTTTACTTTCCTTGTTGTCCGAGGGATTTGTGCTTAAAAGAGAAGGTACGGTCACAGGAAAACTGGGGCAGGCCCAGAGGGCATAGAGGATGTGGTAGACCAGTGCCCCAATCAAGGATTAGCTAAAGCCTAACTTGGCTCCATAAAAAAATTGCCCTTTGCCCTTTCATCTTTCCAGCTCATTTCAGACCTGGGTGGAGGATCCACAACTCTTCTTGGCTGATGATAAGAAAAGGAAGCAGTGCCCGGGCAGGATAAATTACTTTACACTCTTGCTGACTTTTATGTTCCTATTGAAACTTCCTTTCAAAGAATAGAGTGTCTCCTCCCAGCTGGAGACAATAATAGTATACTTTAAAAAAACCCTCTGCCATTCACCTCTGGATAATTAAAGTTCCTGCTCTTTTTTTTTTTCTCCAAGGACTTGATTGTTTTAAGAATAAACAGCTTTCATCTATACACACATACACACACATATGCAGCGTGTGCACTGAGAAGGAGAGTGAGTTTGTTATTTTGTTCTCTGTGGAGACACACTCTGTGCTTGGCACCTCTGCCATGGCCCTGGTGCGGTTCAAGGAACTGGGGGAAGATGAACTGAACTTAGAAGAGGAGAACCTAGACAGCGTCAAGGCCTTGACGACAAAGTTGAAACTACAGACACGGCGCCCATCTTACCTGGAGTGGAAGGCCCATGTGCAAAGTCCCTCCTGGAGAAATGGGCTGCAGGCTGGAACTCTGAAGACCTACCTGGAGAAACAGGGTGAAGAGGCAGTAGGAGAACAGAAGCAGGCCCAGGGACCCTTGAAGTCTGTTTGTGGATTCCCCAACATCGGTATGGCCTTTGAATGGCTTCGGATGGAACTGGTAAGTAGTCCTTTGGGTCTCAGGAGAAGTTGGCCTAAATGGTCAGAAAGTCAGATAGTTCTACTGGGAAGCTACATTTGGGGGAATTAATGTAAATGAAATCTAGTGGAAGATGGGGTGGCAAAATCCTGTTTTTTCAATCTCCAACCAGGAGCATTTGCTATTCACCCTTCAGCTTAATCTCTGCTGTTTTTCTGGGCATTGGGCTTCTGGAGAACATAGGCAGAGGAGAAAAACCCTTTCAGTCAGTATCTTTCAAGGACTACCTCCCAGACAGTAGCTTTTTATAAGTGTGCTTCTCCTGCTTCTGCTCCAGAGGCTAAGAGTCCTGTCTGAGAACGACTGACATCTAGTTGAAGCCACAATGACAACATTGCACTGTGATGATGATGCCATGTCACATGTGACATCATTGACACCCCTGATCTCTGATTATTAGAAGTGGGAAGTGTTTGGCAGGGAAATGCTTTGAAACCTGTTTAGTCCAACTTGGCACTGGCTTCCTCACCTGGTACCCTCTTGATAAGTTGGGACAAATGGTTGGATATAACTGAAAACTTTCAGGAACAGAAGTCAGATCCGAATACTATGACCATAAAGTACTGTTGAGTTTGAGCCATTCTATGGTGACATGATAGTTTTACCTCATTTCTTTAGTTTTATTTCCAGCTTTTTGTCATCATAGTCATAGGAAAGGAGTAGGTTGCCATGTTGGACAAAATGTGTGCTTAACACTACATTACAATCTCTGGCTGCTTGTAAATTATTAGTTGGCAACACCAACGTCTTTTCTTCTAGCAGATAGTATGGCTATCCGTTGTTGACTACAAACTTACTAAATTGTGCCTAGCAACTCTGAGGATTTGGCAGCAAATATTACCCAACATTGCTGAGATCTTTTAAAACTATTAAATATTTTAAATCTTCCACAAATCATTTTTTTTTGTTCCCTCTTGGATCTTTGTTACTTTTGCATCTTACTGTGGTGGATTTTAGGTGCATCTGCTGGTCAAGTAAACAAAGAAAAATAAACACATAAAGTACTAGTTATTTACCAGCATTTTTTCTATAATGTGGCAATATTCAGTGGGTAAATAAATTGCAGTAATGTGAAACTCAGCAGTTGTCTCTCAATACTGTATGTAATCAGATTGCATTCCCTTATTTTAAGAACAAGAAGGGCAGCAAGATATTTGAGCAATGGGAATCCGTGGCCATCCTGGACATTTTCCCAGCAATTTCAGCCAATTTATTTAGACAGTTTATAAATTTCAGTTTATTACCGTTCTAGACTGATAGATGCAGAGTGTAGTAGAATGTAGAACATACCACAGAGTAACAGGATTGGAAGGGACCTTGGAGGTCTTCTAGTCCAACCCACTGCTCAAGCAGGAGATCCTATACCATTCTGGACAAAGATAGCTAGATAAATGGATAAAAAACAAAAATAAAGCTTAAGATAAAAACACATTTCTAAAACAACCTAACTGATATCTACGAATGAGATCCATGGTGCTGCCTATATTAAATTATCATGTAGACACTAAAATTATATTACATGTAATATCATTTCAAATTCCAAAAAAATGATAACATCTAGAATTTAGATGAATTACAGTTACAGCAAAAAAATTGGACTCAGCAGGTGCAATAGATCTTCCCTACTGCTGCATAAAACCTAGCTTCGTGTGCTGTAACAAGGGATACTTCATCTATCAGCAGCATTAGACATAGGCTGAGCCTGGGCGAACAAGATCTCTACTAATCATAGGTAAAGATAATCCGGTTCAGAATCTGCTCCATAAAAGGAACAATGAAGAACATTTCCTGCAGTTTCCAAGTCTTTGGAATCATAGGCACAAAACCTTTCAGCCAATGGTACTTTTTATATTAACTATCCAAGACTGCAAGAGGGGAGAACATGGTGTCAGGGAACAGTGAAAGCTCTCCAATAGCTGAGTGTTTCGAGCTATGTAAGGTAGCTGGCAGCAGGGACAATATATCTGTTGTGAGCTGGTAACAGAAAAGCTGGGACTTTTTGGGGGAGCAGAGTCCTCATCCTGTCTTAAAAAGTCAACTCTCCTTGGAGACTATACATCAACCCTGGCCTGGTTGTATAGCTCTCTGTAGTTTTCTTAACCTACAATCATGTCTCTCAACCTTGCCAGTTTTCAAACGTGTTCCAGAATTCTAGGAGTTGAAGTCTTAAAGCGACCAACGTTGGGAAACACTGCTGAAGTGAAAATGAAAGGGTGAATTTTGTTGTCAGTATTCTACTGTTCAAAGCAAAGTCTGCAGCTGAACTGGTGGCTGTTTATTACATTTTTGTTTGCTCTTCTGTGAACAGGTGTGTCTGCTGGGTCAGGAAAGGAAAGATAGGAGCTGTACTAGTGCAATGAAAACTCCCTCTTTTATATGTGCATCGTGAAATTTCAGTTGTGAAAACCACTACCTTGACATTTTGGGCCACACCTTCTTTGTGGGCTTAGCAGTTGTTCACCCTTCTGTCTGGAGATTTTGTTAACCTCCTTCAGATCAAGAAACCAGGTTATTACCTGTCCTTAGAGGCTATCTTGGTAACCCTTGGCTCTGGCTGCTCACTGGCCTAACTGCATTATGTCTGGTTGACTTTAAGTTGCTTGATGGATCGAAGTAACTCTCTCTCTCTCTCTCACACACACACACACACATCTGTCTGTTTATAGAACTGTCCAACTCAATGCATAAATGACTCCAGGAAGCTTTCAAACTTTTAAAAAAACCCATCCATTAATTAAAAAATCATTAAAAACCTTAACCTACCTTCCATGGAAGCAACAACATAATTAAATCAGCCATTTGATTGGTTCCATCTTTTTGTTTTAAATCAAATTGTAAAGTGTATTAATGAACTGCAAGTTGTTTTAATTTAATTGAATATGCAGGGGTCCAATAGAAGCATAGTAATGTCATGTGAACCATTTTTATGCAATGACACCATGTTGCAGCTGGTGTCATTTGCTCTTCTTTGCAGTCCCAGCAACACCTTTGGATGTTTGCAGGTGGGGTCATGTGTGTTGTGGAATCATCAGGAAATTTGTCAACTTAAAACTTGTAGAATTTGATCATATCTGGGAGGACATCACAATGTGTATAATGTCACTAGCTTTCCCTTCTCCTCCTCCTAGGATCCTGTGTTAGGATCCAGACATTTTAGAATGCTTTCATCATTGAAGTGGTGGATGTTAGATATTTCTATCTTAAGTTACAACACATTCAGATCCAATATTGTGCAGTGATTAAGGTGTTGATCTAGAAACCAGGAGACCAGGAATTCTCATCCTGCCTTAGGCATGACATCTGGTTGGATGACTTTGGGCCAGTCACAGTCTCACAGTCCAGACCACCTCACAGGGTTGTTGTTGTAGGGAAAATAGGAGAATAGAGTATTATATAAAATTAAATATGGGTTGTGTCAGGCCCTGCCAGTTCCTGCCATAAAAGGCTGGAGCGGGGGAGGAGGTGATAAACGCGCAATAAGATTGTGTGTATGTGATGAGAAAGGGGGAAATGACAGGTGATGAAGACCAGAGAAGTCCAGAAGCAGTTTGTACCAGAGGTACTAAGGCCATGTACCTGGGAAAGGAATGTGAATTGCCCACAACACCTCAGTGTTTTCATAACATTTTGGTGAGCTCCAATTGATGAAACGCAGACTGATCACAGGGGGAACATTGATGGGAACCTTTTATGTATCTTTTTTACACAGGGAAACCTAGAGTTAGCCTAACTTTACTGCAATCAAATTCCTTCAGTAAAAGAACCTTTTACTTCAACCTAATGGAGTTGAGGGTCTTTCTTTCCTAAGAGATCAGATTGGGTCAGGTGTGACAGTTGGTCATTGGGTCCAGAAATTTATTCTTCAAAAGCTTTTGGACTCATGTTGGAGCCCATCTTCAGGGAATTTCTTTCTATTGGAATATCTGCTTTGGGCTATTCTATGAGTTGTATTTATGTGGTGCCTTCCTGTTAGTTAATTGATATGTTGATGGCAATTGGCTGTTGTTTCCTTGTGCTGCAATATCTTCAGCTCCCAAGTAGCTAATAACCTGGTGGTAAATTAGCACTCCTGTTAACTGACAAGGGATCTGTTTCCCAGGCTTCAATCATTTCCCTGGCCATCTTTATACCTGCTCAGTCAACTATCTTAGTACCTGCGAAATTGAATGTATGTCCTTGTTCATTGAAATGTGAGGCTATCAATGAGTTCAGGTCTCCTTGTTTGACCACTCACTTGTGTTCTTGCAATCTGGTAGTTAGTTCCTCCCTGTCTGTCCTACATAGTCACAGGATCAATCCATGCAGGAGATCCAGTAGATTTGTTAGATTTGCCTTCATTCATTAATATTATGTAAATTTGCTGTCTTAGTTATAAAAATAATAAAGGCAGGATAAATTCTAATAAATAAGATGTCAGGCCAATCCTCTCATTTCTTATTCCAGAGGAAGATGCAGGCCCTGGACCATCAGCTGGCACGGCAGCTGATGGGGCTGCGGGCCCAGATCCATCAGCTGAAAGTGGAGCAGGCTTGCCATCGCCACAAAGAGATGCTGGATGATGCCACCTTTGAACTGGAGGACTGCGAGGAGGACTCGGACCTGCTCTGCAACATTCCACCCAAGATGGCTTTCCTCTTGTCTACCCCTCTCAAGCACATTGGAGTCACCCGAATGAATATAAATTCCCGCCGTTTCTCCTTGTGCTGATGGACCTTCACCCCATTGCACGCTTGCTTGCCGCTTGTGTCTGTTGGCAACCAGAGGGTATCTTGACTCCCATTGCCACACTTGTAGATTTTGCACCTGTGTAGAGCAAACTGTGTCTTGCTTGAACCACCTACTCTGGGTTCAGAAACATACCTGATCAGGCAACCTCAGGGAGGTGAGCTGGTAGACCACTTGAGCATTGTGTGTTGTTAATTAATGTGTACTTTGCCCTCTGCCTCAGCCCAGCTCCACTTCAGCTTTAGACCAGTTGTGCTTCCCAAAAGCTTTACCCCTTTCCTCTCTGTTTACAAATTCTAAAATGAAGCAGGAAATGAGCACCAACCACCTCCAGTTCAGAGCGGCTTTCTCTTTCTCTGATTGTGTTCTAATTGTGCGAGCTGTTCTTTTTAGGGGGTGAGACTGACACTACTAAGTCCATGTCCCAGGGAGCACAATCACCCCTGCTTTGATGTAAGTCTAAACTGATGACATGCTTGACCCCTCCCTCAGGCTCAGCCTGATCATCTCCTACAGCAGGGGTGTCAAACTCAAGACCTGCAGGCCAGATCCAGTCTACGGGGTGCTTAGATCTGGCCCATGAGGTCACCCGGGAAACAGCAAAGGACTGGCCCATCCTGGAAACAGCAAAGGACTGGTACCTCTGGCAGTAAAAATGGAGCATGCGGGTCTCCCAAGCTCTGTTTTTGCTGGCAGAGCACTCAGGCCACCACAGGTGCCTGCAACATGAGTGATGTTGAGCTGGCCATGCCCACCCTGGCCACATCCACCCAACCCTCTGAGGTCAAACAAAACCCTGATGCAGTCCTCGATGATATCGAGTTTGACACCCCTGTCCTACAGGAATCCACCCATAAAGACCTTGTCCTAAACAGGTCTTGCACCCTATAAATGAGGACAGCAGCAATTGCCTGTGGCATGATAGAGATCACCAGGGAGGGACCCCAAATTTTATGGAGGGATACTTTTTGGTGGCTTAAGAACTTATGGAGAACCCTTTATGTTGTATTATAAAATCAATATCATTGAACATTTTTTGTTATTTCAACAAATTATCATTGGTAATTTCACAGAGCTTATTAGTTAGTACCCACAGGAATTTTTAAGATAATTTAAATATTCCTGTTGTGATGAGTAATGGGATCATACATTATTATCCAAACAAAATCCACTTTTATCCAATTTTGGGTGATTTCTTCTTTGGGAAGCACTGGTGCAAATGGTGTTTCACTGACTTTTCTGCCAACATGATGCACGTGCACATGTTAGCACACTTCCATTAACATACCATGTCCTTCTCGGGCCTGCCCTTGCCATTTTTAATTGATGTACAAACAGTGCTCTTGTGGTTACATTAGCAAGCTTCGCATAATTAAGTAAAATACATGAAAAGAAACTCCAGAGATCATGATTCACTTGCTCTTTATGATCTCTGCTCACTTATACTTTTTTCTCCTTTGCAATATTCCTTATTAGCAATCTTTATTATGGTTTATTGACCAGCAGGAAGCAAATGTAACCATGCGATAAATATAACTCTGGATCAATGTTTTTGAACTTTGGAAATTTTAAGACATGTGGACTTCAATGCTAGGGTGACCAAGCGTCCTCTTTTGCCCAGACATGTCCACTTTTTATGTCTAGTCCTGGGTGTTTGGGTGGGTTTTATAAATTCACGAAAATGTCCGGTGTTCACTCTTTTCCTTTCTGAAAAGCCGGAGCCGAATGTCTCCGGAGCTTCCCGAGCGTCCGAACACCGCCGCCGCCGCCGCCGCTGCCGTAGTCGTCCTGCCAGACTGCTGGAGGCGGCCGCCAGTGCCATGTTGGATATTCCGCTCCGTCCGTGAGGAGAATCCGCCGGCATCGCTCAGCTGACCACTGCTAGACACCGCGGAGCTGCTTCGCCCGGCTCAGGGGAGCCGAGAGCCACCGGTGGAGGTGGCTCTATGAGCGGCGGTGTGGCCTGACCGGCCCCCGCTCGCCCCGGCCTGAGGAGGAGGAGGCGGGAAAGGAGGAGGAGAGGAGGAGGCCGGCTGCATTGCCACGAAGACCGGCCAGGGCTGCTGGCCTGCTGGGCTGCCCCCGCCCCGCTGCTCCCTGCCCCCAGCAGCCGCCCCGCTGCTGCCGCTCCCGGCCTGGTGGTGGCTCTGCTTGGCCATGAGTTTACCGCAGAAGGCAGCCCTCAAGCCTGGCGCGGCGGTGGCGGCATCAGGGGGAGCGGCGGCAGCAGTGGCGGGGATGGGAACGGGAACGGCACCTTCCCCAGGGAGCGGCGTGGGAGCCGGGCTGCCATCGGCACCTCCCCCTGCGACGGGGACAGTGGCGGCGACCGGAGCATCTCCTTCCCTCGCGGTGGCTCCGGTTCCTCCGCTGGCAGCAGCAGCAGCAGCAGTAGTAGCCGGGACCCCTCCTGCTGCCGCTGTGGTGCCGCCGCCGCCTCAGCCTCACCCCGCTGGCATCAGGGCTCTGCAGGCCCCACCCCAACAGTATCCTTGGCCACCCGGTCTGGATGGAGCCCGAGAGGGGCTGCGGTTGCAGGGCGGGAAGGGCTCGGAAGGAAGGAAGGAAGGCTGGAAGGAGGAGAGGGAAGGAATGGAGAGGAAGAAGGAAGGGAGAGAAGGAAGGGAGAGATGGAAAGATG
>JAEANM010009209.1:0-16504 GCA_017656035.1 Myanophis thanlyinensis
TTTTTTATAGGCTGTTCACCGCCCCGAGTCCTTCGGGAGAGGGGCGGTATAGAAATTTAATAAAATTAAAATTAAATATTTGTATTTCTTGTTTTAAATTTGCCGTGTTTCAGGTATCCATTCACAACAGCTTCTCAAATGTCTTGTTTCTGAAGCACTTAAACCCACTGATGTTCTCCATGAAAGGTCAGAGATTATATCAGTGACTATTAAAATATGTTGCTATGTAATAGCTAATTATGAGCTGATTCTTTTGAAGAAAGGAATAATGGGAACATTCAGTGCAGTTTTCAGAAGTGAAATTGAGCTGAAAGTATAGTAAGCTTTTGAATAATGAGGTAATATGGGCTTTCTTAAGAAAACCAACCAACAGGATTTAAGACATTAGTGTTATTTGAAAACTTCACTCCAATGGATAGATATCCAGGCAAAGACTAACTCCTCCCTGTAATTTTGAAAAATTACTGCCAATCAGTGTTAATAGTATCAGGCTACCAGAAGTATGAGAAATATACTCAGTACTGATCCATTTAGGAATAGGAATTTACCAACCAGATTACCACCCAAGCTTGATGTTACTGATTGGGGAGTGAGTGACTAAGCCAAAGCCACCCAATCACCATTCATGGCTAAGGCAGAACTAGACCTCACAGTCTCCTAACTTATAGTTTGATGTCTAATTTCTTTACCCACCCATCTCCACACACAACTATTTGATCTAAAAGCCATGGCATGAATTTAAATGATTCTTACCCTACTGACATTTTGAAGGGTCCCAAAGACCTGCTTTTTATCCAGGCTTTTGGCAAAGACAACTGACATTCCTTTTTTTTGTCCCCCCAGTTTTCTTTATTAATGTTGTTGTTTTATCTTGTGTTGTTCTTGCATTTTGTATTTATTCTAGTTTTATAATTTTTATTAAAAAAATGTTAACAATTGTTAACTCAGACTCACTGGAAGTTAGACAGCATAAAATGTAATAAATAATAAGGTCCTTTATGAAGTCCTTTCCAGGTCCTTGGGAAGAGCTTAATAAAGTGGATAAAACTACCAGTTTAAACATTTTGCTGACTGCAACAAACCACAACAAGTAGACAGCAAAAGAAAAGAAAGAACTAGAGAAAATAACAAAATACAAAGACCTGAAAACAGAAGTAGAAAAACTGTGGCAAAAGAAAGCAAAAATAGTACCAATAGAGGTACGTGCTTTAGGTGCAATATGTCTATGGAGATTCTCAGTCATCCAGATCATAGTTGAATAACAGGAGAATAAACCCATGAGGACAAGATTCAGCAGCCTATCTGCATTTAAAAGACAAAGTCCACTTTTTTGAAGACAGCAAAAACTTTATTTTGTACAGAGAGTGCTGCTGGTTTGAAAGAAGGGTCAAAGAGGCCATCTATGTAAAAATTAAACAGCCCTCTCTCAACAGAGAGGAAGATATACAACACCATCTATCTCCATCTACAACACAGTCCTTTTAGCAGTTCCAAGAAGGCTCCACACCATTTGCACTACTCAGGTGAGTCTGATCACACAGATAAATCTCCAGGTGACCTCAATGTCTCCCTAAAAGAATGCAAATCACCAGGTGTTTGAAAGGAGAATAAATCCTTCCACTGCCTACCAGTCAGAGCAGAAGAAGCTTTTTGGATAAGAAGCAAAACATCTTCAAAGAAAAACAAGAAAGTCCACTTGCCTCTTGAAAAAGCACCTTTGGGACTTGGATGTAATACAAAAGTAACTAGAGCAGATAACAAAATACAAAGACCTGAAAATAGAAGTAGAACAACTGTAGAGAAGAACTTGAACATATTGGCATTGACAAAATCACCATCAGTCAATTGCAAAAGACAGCTGGAATACCTAACATCCTGTAATGATCCCTGTAACATCATCAAGCAATAACATCTGCCTATCCAAGGTTCAATAGGTGGATAAAAATTCCAAATGCCAATCTAAATATTTGGCTGATTGTGTGACTGTCCATAATAATTGACTATTCTAAAATCAAGAATCAAGTTACTTAATGAGTTGCTAAAAGGCACTTATATGTAAATACCAGTTTAGGAAGATACTATTAATAAAGCTAAACTGGCAGAAAGAATAAATTCCAAAAATATACATTGGGTGATCCTTCTTCTATTTTTTATTTTATTTTAAAACTAAAAATTATATCCTTGAAAAGTCATTTTATAATCAGAAAAGGGGAAGGGGAGGTGACATTTTGATAGATGAACTCTAACAATAATAATGCAAGAGAACAATTTTAAGCATATATACAATTTTGTATGATGGATGAGTCTGCCTTGTTGATGACAGGTGCAAGGAAAGCTGAATTGGTGAAATGTTCAGTTTCAATAAACAGGTAAATTGTTAAGTAGCTCCTTTCTGTCAGTGACGCCCTTTTGTCTGAAATGGAGCTGTTCATGGACATCCTCAATTATCTATTTAATATGTTGGAAAAAACAGCAGCTTGTGACAACAAGCACCATTTTCAATTTGCTAAGAGCTTTAAGCACTTGAACCTTTTATAGCCATTTCTAGGATACAATAAGATTTCCGTCATGGCAGACACATTTTCTTATTATACAGTTTGTACAAACAGCAAGTAACATTTCAGAAAGCTATTCATTATTGATATGAATTACTGATTATATATGGATAGTGGGTATGGTGCCTCATTGGCTAATATGCTGAGCTTGTTGATCAGAAAGGTCAGCAGTTTGGCGGTTCAAATCCCTAGTACCATGTAACAGAGTGAGCACCTGTTGCTTGCCCCAGCTTCTGCCAACCTAACAGTTTGAAAGCATGTAAAAAATGCAAATAGAAAAATAGGGACCACCTTGGTAGGAAGGTAACAGCTATCCATGCACCTTCAGCATTTAGTCATGCCAGCCACATGACCATGAAGATGTCATCAGACAGCGTTGGCTCTTCACCTTAGAAACGGAGATGAGCACCACCTGCTAGAGTCGGGAACAACTACCAAGTATGTACAAGGGGAATCTTTATCTTCATATATGGATGATCTCTTCCATATACAAACATAAAGCACACAAATACACAATTGCCTTACCAATCATTTCCAAACAATCACATACACCAGGAGTCCCCAATCTCCAATCTGTGAACTGGCATCAGTCTGTGTCATGCCAGGAACTAGGCTGTGCAAATAAGCCAACCCTCATATTAATTTAATTTAATTTTAATTTTATTAAATTTCTGTACTGCCTCTCTCCTGAAGGACTCGGGGTGGTGAACAGCCTATAAAAAACAGTACAATAATACAAAATTAAGATCATTTTAAAATTAATTAAATTAGTTGGCTGATTAAGTATATTAAGACAATTAAAATTCATTAAAACCCCATTTTAAAACAAAAATTAATACAAAATTTAAAATTCATTAAACTTTATTTAAAACCCTGAGGTATCAGGCTAGGCCGGCTTGTTGAAATAAATGGGTTTTAAGGGCATGTTGGAAACTCCGGAGATCCAGAATAATGCGAATCTCCGGGGGGAGTTCATTCCAATGAACTCCGGGGGGAGTTCATTCCAATATGTGGTATGCGGACAGTACCCAAAACCATGCCCCCTCCAGTCAATGGAAAAATCTTTCTGTGTGGAACTGGACCCTGGCTTCCAAAAGGGGCCATTGATATACCATAAAAAACTAGAAGTGAGTAAGGAAAGTATATTTAAATGAATGCATCTACAAATATCTACAATGGGAAATGATGCCCTATTATTGTCAATACTGTGATGTTTATAAGGGTGTTTAGTTAATTATACTAAGATCTAAGTATTCAAAACACAAAGGTCTGCAGAGACGCAGGAAATACAGCGTCATTTCCTCTTTAATTACTGGTACCATTTGAATCATCAACTGCTAACTCCACATTCGTAGACATTAAAGCAGAACTACCAACAGGAAGATCTTTTTTTAGCCACTGCATCCATGTAATGAATTTCACTCTCTTTTCCCCAATTCTAAGTAGAAATAATATTTTCAGTGCTATTTAATTTCCCCTTTTAATTGTCAGTCTTTTTTCATATATAACTTACTCCTTTGTTCATTCATAACTTACTGCTAATGCAGCAACTTTTGAGCACCAGAGACTGGTTCTGTAGGAAGATGTTTTTCTGTGGACTGGAGAAGTAGTGGTTTCATGTGCTGCCACAGACCAAGGGTTTGGGACCCCTATACTGTGGGGATGGGGTGACTCAGATGAAGGGAACACAGTGACTCAGTGGCTAAGATGCTGAACTTGTTGATCAGAAAGATAGGCAGTTTGGCAGTTCAAATTCCTAGTGCTGAGTAACAGTGTGCGCTCCCGTTATTTGACGCAGCTTCTGCCAACCTAGCAGTTCGAAAGCATATAAAAATGCAAAAAATAGGGACCACCTTGGTGGGAAGGTAAACAGCAGTCCATGCACCTTTGGCATTTAATCATGCCAGCCATGACCACAGAATTGTCGTCAGACAGCACTGGCTCTTTGGTTTAGAAACAGAGATCAGCACTGCCCCCTAGAGTTGGAAACAACTAGCACATATGTGCGAGGGGAACCTTTATCTTTATGCTAATAGATTCACCATACTTTCCTACCTGTTCATGTGTTACCATCTATACCAGTACGTGTTCTTTTCCCTCCCTACAGATTATCCTGTTTTGCTTCTTTTTCAGGTTTTATTTGGAACTCAACTCTCATTTTTTGGAGTGGGAGAATATTGACACTTGGGTCTTATCTCTTTGTAGAGAAAATTCTTGGAACTCAGAGATTGTTTCTCCACGTTTTTAACGTCTAGTCATAAGAGGGCAAAGAAAAAAATGATTGACCGTCTTCAGTTCACAGAATAGTTTAAAAAAAAATCTAAAAACAGATTTGAACATACACCGGTACATTGAGTCCAATAGAGGAAGTTATTGTTTGTGCAACAGTGCATGCATGGATAGGATATACACATAAAAATCTTATGAAGCTTTTACTTTCTTTTTGAAACAACATATTGATATGAACATCATGATTTATTATGAAAAAAGTATCATCTAATATTATTAGTCTCAGTTTAATATATAATTTGCTATAGTTTGCTATTTATCATAAATTGAATAAAATGCAATTTTGTTGCCTTCCAGAAATATTGAAATTGGTTCACATTAGTTTGATTTCTATTAAGCTATGTTGTCATTCCCTAAAGATATCCTTCATATAGATTTCATTGTTCACAAAAATATTTAAATAAACTACTAAATATACTAGTAAAGATCAGATTTCTATAATGTGAAAAGAAAACTTATCCCTCCTCTACCTGTTCTGCATTGTTAGAACTATCCTTTTATCATTAATCCTGGAAGGGGAATGTGTAATAAGCAGCCACAAGCAGTCCCATAAAAACCACAACCTCATCACTAATTTGTTATTATTGCTATTTTCCAAAGGAACAGTTGACAACAAGGCACCCATCAGCATCAGAATGCCCCAAATCTCCCCAAAGAACCCAATAAAATAAAATAATAAAAACCAAATATAAACTCACAGCACTGAAAACATCCCAAAGATTTCCAAGAACTCATGAAAAAATGATAAAGCCTTATGAAGCATTGGTGATCTTGAGGAAAGTCTCAGGAATCCAAGAATATACAATAACTGTGGAAGTTGGAAAAAATTTCCAATTTTGATTCAAATTATGTTTCTTCTTTATGACTCAAAGGTGCTTTTTTCAAAATACCACTGGACTTTGTTTTTCTTTGAATACAGAATCACTGAAAAAGATTTTTGGATGAGAAGCAAAATGTTTTCAAGGAAAAACAAAGTCCAGTGGCCTTTTTAAAAGCATCTCTAGGACAACTATGAACTGGATGACTGAAAATCTCCATAGACATTCTTCTTTATGAGCAGGAATCATATATGGCCATTGCAAGTTTAATTCAGGACTTTATTTGGAATACTGATAACTTTGTCCTTGGGTTTTTCAGTTAAAATTTTTTTGTTCACAACTCTTCCAACCCAATATTACTGGGGGAAATAAGACAAAAATGACTTCTTCATTTTTTTTATAATATACAGTTAATTTTTATCATTTATCCTACAGTTGCTAACTGCATATTGGTGATTTTTCTACTTTGATATTGATTATGTTGAATACTTTATAAAATGTATATCAACATACTGTTATTATTGGTAAATTGAAATGAGTTAAATGATTAAAATCCATTTTCTTTAGATGAGATAGGTAGCACAGAAATCAAACAAACAAACAAACAAACAGACACATAGGAAGTAAGGAATTGATTTGACTTTGAATACTTCAAAGTTACACTGATATGTAAACCCTCCACCTTTCTAGTACAAGAGCTTTTTCTCCTCAAAACGTTTAGATCCATATTTTTAGACAACTACCAATTCCTTGACTTTCATTAAGCAGCAGAAATGTATTTTTCAAGGTGTTAAGAAATTACAAATTAAAGGGTCACCATTTTGCTTTCATACCTGTAAGTGATATATTTGTGTTGCCACTTCTGCCCTGTTAATGCATATCGCTTTCGACGAATGTTAAACCTAGAGTTGCCTCTCATCTGATCAGGAACTCCACAACGAGGCTTCTTCATCCAGCTTTAAATAAACAAAGGAAAAGCAAATCAATACCATGATCATGGGGATGCTGCAATGGTTGTAAGTGTGTAAACCAATCACGAGTCACTATTTTCAATGCTGCTATAACTATGAATAGTCACTAAACAAATGGTTGTATTTAAGGACTACCTCTAATTCTTGGTTAACATTATTAAATAGCAAATCCTCATGGAATTTCCAAATAAATAAATAATATGGAGCAAGCACTTTGGTAGGTACAGCTGGTTTTTTTATGTTTCTTTAATTATTTGCTGGGGTGTATTCACTGTTTTAACCTAACACAGGAGTGGGCAATTGTGGCTCTTTTATGACTTGTTTACTTCAAATCCCAGAATCCTTGGGCAAGGCAACCTAAGTAAAATGGAGGAAACGTTTTGAAGTGTAAGGGTTCCTTAACACTTCCACCTCACAATGTTTTCTCCATTTTATTTAGGTTGCCTTGCCCCGGGATTCTGGGATTTGAAGTCCACAAGTCCTAAAAGAGCCACTATTTCCACCCCTGACCTAACAGGATCTGCATTGCCACTTGTTCATACTTGACTTTGTACAGTTAACTGAAAATCGTATAGCAAAGTGAGTTTGTCGAACTAGTTTTATGAAAGAAAGAACTGGGTTCCTGAATAAAGTTTCATTAGATTTTCCTTCAGTCTCGAAATTAATGTTTTGTGGGAACAGGAGCAGGCTACAGCAACAGCATGAATGGCTTAAATTATAAAGTGAAGCCTCTGGTAATTGAAATTGCTCATTGAAACAAAGGAAACTGCCTTTTTCTTATTCATTCCCTTCATCAATCTAACTCAATACTCTTTTTTACAGGCTTCCAGACAGGAATCTACATCTGCAAGCCATGCCTAGAGATAGCAAGACAATGAACCTGTTTTTTTGCATGCAAACCATGTATTCTGTCTCTGAGCTATCATCCTTCGGTATCTCACATTATGTGATGGTAACACAGACTGTAAGGATGAATTAAACCTATATTATTGTTCTGTGAGATGCCTCTGCCTGGCATTCCAGTCTGCTGTTCTACCTAGGTGCATCTCTACAACTGCATCGGGGCAGCGTGCCATGTTTCTTTCACTGTCTCCCTCCCTTTCTTACAAGTGCTTGCATGGAGTGCACACAATATTAATAGGATTCTGGATACTTGGTCCCTGTACTATTATCCATGAGCCCTTGATATGATATGCATTGGCAACATCTGGAAGATAGAGCCTGAGAAATCCAATATATATTTGATTCAGCACAAAAATTAAATCTGGAAGGAAACCATGTAATTTGAAACTCACAGACTCTGGGAGAATATTCAAACATGGGCAATTTTATCAGTATCACTTGTGTACTATTATTTTTCTTCATCAGTTTAGAAATTTCAATTTAACCTAATAAATAGTGTTCATTACCGCAAGGCAATCATTACTATTAAGATGTGCAGATTTTCAACAATCCATCATTTCATTACATTATAAACATCATTATCACTATATTCCTATCATTGTAGTTGATTACAACTATTTTGCAGTGTTGTATTAAAATCTGTGTCACTGAAATTAAAATGGCTGGGTTACTCATATTTTGCTATTTTTATAGCGCTGTTCTCAACTCAATACAAAATAAAAATAAATGAAGTTTTATGTCTAATTTCATGTGTTGGATAAAATTCATGCAGAATGAAGTCACAGATATAATTTTATTATTGAAATATGGCAAAGTTGTACTTTGTGATTGTAGTTTGATTGGTGTTTCCTGTTTTTCCAGCTTTTGCCCCTCAACATGTTATGTTTATTTTTTCTGAAGATCAAAATATTTTATTTGTATCTTTTCCACTTTATACTAACTGTATTTATGTATAAACTACTTAATGGAATAAAAGCATAATAACGGCAGCATCCTCTTTCTTTTAATAAAATGGGGTCCCAAATGGGAAAGACCCAAATGATAATCTCTGGCCACACAACAGCTTTATGTATATGAAAAATGCTTGAAGGATCTCATCATATTAAAATGAGTATCAAGACACATATATGACATGAATCATAACCCATGATCTTATGAAGAGAAAATAAAATTTCTCTGACATTGACATGTTTTGGTTTAATTTGAAAAAATCTACAAGTCAATTGTTCTTCAAAGAAGTCAAACTAAGTGATGTGTTAGCATATGGACAGTTTCTGACTTAACTGAATCAATTACAAGGACAGAATAGAAAAAAAACACCCTGGTTTTGCTACACAAATAGGTTCTCAATTTAGGCCATATAACATTTTGATGCTGCAGTTTAGTGCAAAATATGGCAGAAAAGATACTGTTTTGGTGCAAGCCAAAGGAGTAATTTAGATACGTAGAAGCTCCACATATTTTAAACGGGACACAAATATCTATGTTTTATATAATTCCTAGGAAATTATAGGGATTCCTAGGGATATTACAACAATCACTAGACCTTTATTAATTTCAATTTAAAGTATGTGTACTATAGCTTTAAACTTAACATACAATGAGTTCAAGACACCAAGGGTCCCCAAACTTTAAGCTCTGTTCTCCTCTAAAACCAATAGCCTTCTCCACATTGTACTTTCCATCCAGCACAGTCCCAGAGGAAGAGATTTATTATCAAATAAAAATGTCCCAAATCAATCCAATCATTTTCAAATACTTGAGTATTTGAGGCTTCAGGACTGTAGCCCCCATGCAATAAAATAGTCAGTAAATATAAGCAGCTCTGAACAGAAATTATAAAAATCATTTATTCTTGTAAAACAAAAGCTTTTAGCTCGATGCTAGTGAAATAGATAAAAAGTCTTTTGGAGTCACCACAAAAGAAACTGTAGGATTACTGAGATAAGAGTAGGCTTCCAATTTAAAATGAATGTTCCCTCGATCTCCTCCCCCAAACCATTCATGTGTTTAAGGAAACAGATCTTTTCTTCCACAAACAATAGTTTGCACATTTCACAGTAATAGCAATGTCCAGCTTCAATCAAATTCAAGAACTATCAGGTTTGTATTTTAATTGTTAGTTTTCAAAACAGGGAACCTCACTGGTGGCTTAGTAAGAATTTAAAAGCAGCATGGAGCTGCTTCTCTAATACTTTTTACACCACCACACCTGGGATTATCCCAGACAGGTGAGAAACATCAAAAAATTGTACCTGTCCTCAAGTTTTAATGGAAAAGAACTCCTAAGAAAATTTTAATCAATGTCAAAATAAGTACTGTAAATAAGGGAGGACCGTCCCTTATTCCAGAAGTTGGAACTCCCATTCCAGAAGATGACAAGAGCCATTTGTAGACAGACAGACAGACAGACAGACAGACAATGTAGGTTAGATGTAGATGCATATAAATAATTCAAAAGGTGGACAAACAAAATACAGAAAATATAGGGTGTAAGAGTTTCCTCTTTCTTACCTAGCTCTCAATGCTGTATATGGGTTTTAGTTTAGGGTAAGGTAGCTACCTACATTGAGAACAAAGGGTCACTTAATAAATATGGCTACAGTATCATTAAGAGGACATATGAAAATGGGCAACTTTCTTTTAACCCCTTGTGACTTATTTGGGGATTGGAAGCGCGCACACACATTTGGAAAATAGACAGCTGAACGGGATTTTAAAAAATGGACACCTACAGATAATGATAACAAATGCTAAGCAAATCATTGCATGAGTTACAAAATGGAGTTGTGTAAATTCAAAGTTTCCAGCTGCTAAATAGAAGATGTATCTTGGATAGATCAGTGAGGAAACATTAACAATTGATTTGTGTTGATTTTCTTTCTATGGCTACACATGGACAACTGAAGCCCATTAAAAAGAACATGGCATTGTAGTGTTTAGTCTGTTGTATTACTTTTGATGATTTGAAACACATTGTTTGATGGCCATCTCCACAATGTAATTAACAGATCTGACAAAATCTGGCAGTAATCATTTTGGAGCTAAAGTTTTGAACAAGAATAAATTAACCATCTGATTCAATTGATTCTTTAAACCTGTAAATTTAAATTTAGGCTAATACAATTTGAATATTTTAAATGCATCAATATACACACAATAATCTGGTTGTTAGGCAATTATTATAGATAAAATATGTACCCTAGTTAGAATTTTCATATAACTGGAAAAAAAATACAGCTTAGGTGATAACAGAATTTGTTAGTTCTTTCTTTGCAGTTTCTGTAAAAAAAAAAATAACCCTTTCCCATTTACTGTAGAAATGTGATTCTATTTTATAGCTACTTATTATCTTTAAATTACAATTTATCTTTAAAACATACAAGTCCATAATTTTCCATGATACTTCAAAGTGAACAAATGTCAGAAAAGCATGCAATTTCCATGCATTTACAGGTACATAACACCAGTTATCAAACAGAAAGTTACCAAATAGAAAAGGCGGATGCTCTCACCTTAAGGTGATATCACTACATCAAACGAAAGAGGCAAGGGATTTAAAAGAAGAGAGAACTATTATCCTATGTAAGAAGCATTCTAAACACCAATATTAAACAATACTTTAACAATGTCACTAGAACATCCATTCCAAAGTGTTGGGGTTTGTTTTTTTTTTTGTGAGCATGAGTTACTTATTTACTTGCTTACTTCTTATTAACTTACTTACTTACTGAAAATTTATAAGCGGCTCCATTTTACTAATACAATATTAGAATTCTTGTAATCGGTGGCTTAGTACATAGCTAAGAAAGAACTTATTTCAGTCACAATTAAAGATCATAGGAAGATTGAAACTATTCTCCAGGCGATATAATTATAAAAATCATTTATATAGCTCTATAACATTGAACAGGAGTTCAGTCAGAAAAATCAAACAATGTTTAAACAAAACAAATTTATAGGCAGGAAGTAATTTTAATTCAGAAGCTGAGTGATATTTTTATTTTATTTATTTTAAAAAATTATATGACCATCTGTCTTATACATAATTGATGGATCACGACATTCCATAAAAATTATCTAACTACATCAGGAGTGTCAAACTTAATTTTACTGAGAAATGCATCAGGGTTGTGTTTGACCTTGGGGGGCCAGGATAGGTGTGATGAGGATGGGTATGGCCACTTGATGTGCGGCCCTCCCAAGCTCCGTTTTCACTGGCAAAGGGTTACAGGACACCATAGCAGCTGAAAATGGAGCTCAGGATCCCATTTTTGCTGGCAGCACAGGCAATCCTTTGCTGTTTCCAGAGTGGCTCTGTGGGCCAGATCTAAGTATCCATGGGCCAGATCTGTCCCCCAGGCTTTGAGTCCTCCTCCCCCGATCTACATTATCACTCTATCATACTTTCCATTGCAGCATCACAACATTCCAGTGACATTTGTTGGGGTCACTTCCAGCCTAACCCAGGGCTTGAAGGAAGAGCCAAGTCTTCACAGTTTTCCAGAAAGCTAAGTGGGGACATTGAATTCTCTGGGAAAGCTATTCCAAAGAGGAGAGGACATAGAAGCAAAGTCCTACACTTGAATGGAAATTGTAATACATGCAACTATCAATATAAGCCTCACACATGAAAAGTTTATTAGAAAATATACTTTAGCATTGATATGATTTGTTTCACACTGCCCAAAGACAGAAAGTAAAGAAGAAAAAGGAAAGCATTGGAAAAAAAATACTGTCTTGTCCTGAGGCAAGTGTGGATGGATAGACAGACCGACAGACAGACAGACAGACAGACAGTTTCCAAATTTCCAGTTTTAGCCATATCTGGAGACAAACGGGAAGGTGAAGGCTATCAAAAAATCCTTCCTATCTACATAACTGGGACCTATTAAAATGGATAGAAGCATCATTATTTTATAAGAGCCATGGTGGCATAGTGATTACAATGCAGTATTGCAAGCTGACTCTGCCTAGTACCAGAATTTGATCCTGACTGGTTCCAGGTTGATTCAGCCTTATCTGAGGTTGATATGCTGATTCTGTTAGACAGTGCTATAAAGCACTATGAAGTGGCATATAAGTCTAAAAGCTATTGCTATATTTTGCCCTTGGTCACAAGCTGTACAAAGTGTTTGTTAGAGGCCACACTTAATTAATATCATGTCTGAGTAAGGCCAATCAATACAGAAAATCACTGTTTAATTATGCAAGCATTAATTTAGCTAGCAAAATTTAACTAATACTTTTTAATTCTGGGAGTCACCTAATCAGCTGTGAAACACTTCTACATTCCATATTCAATGAGATGCTATCCACTCAAAAGAGTGACAAGTTTTGAAAGGTTATATAATAGATACTGTCTGCATGAATAAAGTAATCTAGATAATTAGAAATATTCAGAATGCTATATAGAAGGCAGTCGCTACATCAATAAGAAAATTTAAACAAAGGGCAGCCTTCCTTATTTCTGTCACTCACTTTGGATTATGCTTCCTAAGAATTTGGACTCTACGGTTTTAATGGAGCAACAGGGAATCAGGTTGAGGAATACTGGCATAAACCTTATCAATACTTGGGAATATTGTCCATATTCTTTGGTCAATTTCAAAGGGCAAAGGCCCTCATTCCTAAAACTCTGCTGTTCTTACCCCAAGAATCATTGAGAATCATTATTATCAAAATCATTTAGATGCACAATGTTTAAAATATACATTGGCAGAGTGAATATTCAAGAACTATACTTTTTTTTACATTTTTCTTTATTCTTTTTGCTTTCACAGTCAGGTCCTAATATTATATTTTAATGTCTGTCTTGATTCTACTAGCTTTATGCAAGTTGCTAAAACAAGAGTTATTGTGGACATCTTGGAACTGACTTCCCAGCCTGAATAAGCAATAGTAACAGTATTACACTACTGGAATAATCGATTTCATTTTATTTTAATCATGGGAAGATTTATTGTATTTTCATTTATGTATATGAACTGGAGAATCTCTTTTGTTTTTGATAGGATACAAATTCATTACAAAAATAAATAATTTCAGAAGAATGAAGGATGAGAATTTTCTGGTTGTAAAAGACAAAATAGAGGGATCAAGAATCCTAGAAAATATCAAAAGTGTTTTTTATTTTTTGAAAAGACAATTGGACTGATTTTTTTTTTATTTTTTTTGAGAATGAAGATATTTTACTTCCTAGCCTGAAAACTTCATCAGTTGTATTGGATATAAATCAGTTAGGGCAAAAATTTTAGAGACCAAGTGCCCAAACTTCAAGGCATGCACACATGCACTGGGGACCTGAAGGCTTGCTGGCTGACGGGAGGTGGGACATCACAACACCAACAGCTCTGTAAGAGGTGAGATCTTTTTCTTTCATTAGCTTGTTTCATCATTTGCAGGGACATTTATGGTTCCTTGCAAACGATGCGAGAAATGCCACAGAGAAACGTGATGGAGCTGAGCTGGGGCGATGAGTGCAAGTCCACAGAGAGAATGCCAACTCTGACACTCGTGCCATAGGTTCACCACCACTGATAATAATGATGAAGCTTCCAGGATAGGAAGCATAAAAAAATCAGTTGAGTTGCCTTTTCAAAAAATAAAAACCACTTTTGATACAACTATGACCTGGATGACTGAGAATCTTCATAGACAATCCTAGAAAATAGGCTCTTCAGTATTGAATTCTACTCTCTAGACACAGAAGGTAAAGGCATTTGTTTATTATTTTTTCCTAACTTTTGAACGTTTCTTTCTTTTATGTCTCTGTAACAATAGATTAAAATTGAATACTTAAACTCTTTCCAAAATACTTTTCCTTGCACAGCCTGCTAATATTGTTCCATCCAACTTAGGGATGTTTTGGTTTGGTTTTTTTGCAAGAATATTGTGATTTACATATTTCTCTTTTCCCCAAAATCTCTGTACAAAAGCCATTAAGCAGGGAAAACTATTATTCTGAATATTAGGAACAACTAAAACAATGAAAGCCATAACAAGAATTAGATTAGCAGCAAAAAGTGTCAAGCTACCCAAATAGGACTTTGTTTTTGCATAGATTTTCCTGTTTTTTCCAATTCATTCTGCTTTCTAGTTTCTAGCTTGGTAATTATGGTAAAGTACATAATAACATTATTGATTCCTTTTACAAGAAGTAAGAACCATATATTACCATATAAGATGAAAATCTTAGAGGAACGTCTTCAAATTGATTATACATATTTGACTCTGCTGATCAATGCCAAGTTCACATCACAAGTCTGACAGGCAATAGAAATGCTTAAATCTTGAACATATTAAGAAATTAAGCCCTTCATAGGATATTCCAGCATTATTTTCAGAAATCATGTATTTCCACAAAAAAATTTCAGATGTTCCATGTTGGCGAACCTATGGCACGCCTGCCCATATTGGCACACAGAGCGATGTCCACCGGTATCCCAGCAGTCACCCCAACTCATGGACTGTGCATGTGCACGTATGCATGACTTCTCATGATTGCACAAGTGCACATGTGCTAAAATGCCATGTGTGAGTCATGTGTGACTGTGCATGCACAAAAAATTCCATGTGTGAGATGTGCGTCACTGTGCATGCACTAAAATGCTGTACATGAGTCATGTGAGACTGCGCATATGCTAAAACACCACACATAACTGTGCATGTGCTAAAAACACTGTGCGCGAGTCATGTATACCCAAGGCTGCCCAGCCCGCATTGCCACTTCTTGGCCTCACACCCCCTTGGTTAGACTCTCTTTGCCACTGGTCCTCAGCATAGGCAGAACGGCTCGCAGCTCAGCATCAGCACAAGTCCCAGCAGCGAGGTTGGGAATCATGCTTTCTGTGGTGTCCCACATTAAATACCAGGCAAGCCAGGCTGGGCTGCACATGTGCGAAAAATGCTGTGCATGAGTCGCACATAATTGTGCATGTGCAAGACTCCCATGTGATTGTACATGCGCAAAAGACATGGGCAGCACACGGGCTCATATTCGGCACTCGGTGCTGAAAATGTTTGCCACCACTGATATAATTCATGAAAAAGTGTCTTAACATTAAAGTGATATTTCTGATAATTACCAGCTTTAGTTGTATTACAGGCAATGTTTATTTTGCTAACTTGCCAACTAGGGCATAGAACTTCAAGCCTTTTGGTTAACTCAGGAGTTTCTAGAACTATATCAATACTCTTCAATGTCTTTCAAGCATATCTCAAAGTTCAAATAGACCAGCTTCCATAATATCAGTGTAATGTTGCCTGTTATATTTGGCTCTATCAACATCTAGATTGTTATATAGTACAGTCACTCCAGCTTCCAACATGTCTTCAACATAAATTTCATTATAGTAGTCCAGTAACCAGTACATAAATGAGTAACTGAAATAGTATTTTGGTAAGGTAGTAGCTGGCATTGATGCTTCTAGTATTGCAACTTACTTTAACTATCATATTTTGAAGCGTAGCTCAAAGTTAAGGCAGACCAGCCAATCATAATCTTTTCACAGAACAAACCCACATTTCAAGACAAACTGAAAATGTGTGTATAGATCCACTAGCTTTTTTGTCCATAACACTTCCAGAATTGAATTATATTGTGTTTATCTCTTCACAAACTTTGTCTAGACACCTGCTTATATCAGGTATATATATCATAGAAACACAGGGCACCAGGACCAAATCCTGCTCAGATTTACAGATTTGCTTTTGTAGGGATAAAATAGAGAGAGATCCCCATATCACCTATTTTGAGCTCATAAGGGAAGGCAGGATATGAATACGTCTGAGGAATATATCCATAAATATCCCATGTATGCAAGGTATTTGGATTTTATTTTTCCAAATAGGAGAGCTTCTCCATTTGTTTTAGCAGATAGGTCAGCTTTTATGTACACTTCACTTTATGTATTCCAAAACATCTTCTCCACTGAATGTGAAAATCCTATTTATTTATTTATTTATT
>JAEANM010009210.1:0-16504 GCA_017656035.1 Myanophis thanlyinensis
TCAATTGGGGGATCCCCTAACCCCCATTTACTCAACCCCCTCCCTAACCCTGATACAGACTTAATAAAAAAGGACCCAATGTCTGGGCCCGATAGGGGATAAACGTAGCACAATCATTTAGGATGTTCAAAGTGATGGAAGAAGAATTGTGGTATTGCAAGTGGTCACATATGATCCAGTTTGAAAAAGTATTTTTTCACCATATTGTTTGATCCAAAAGCGAGAGTTGTTCCTTTGAAAACTAGTCAGTTTTCGTGTTCTAACAGTGAGTGTATTCTGGAACCATTCTTATATTTTTCAACTTCACATCTCAGGGGTGTTTTGCAGTGTGGTCAAAAAAAAATAAAAAATCAAGACGATGCCAGCAATTGAAGGTCCACTAATTTTTGTATTGGTATAAAAATGGCCAGTGCCTACATCACACTATTGTGGTCACTGTTTTGATTTTATTAATCATACCCGTGTACGCTGTGCATCATTCTGGAAAACAGCATGTTTCCTTCCTCCTCAGTGGCTGAGATAAAGTTCAGAAAGTGTGACCATTCTGTAAATGATGCTAAAATCCATTGCAGGCACCTCTACACAAGGAGATTGAGCTACAGTATGTTTGATTGTATTTTTAGCAAACGGCAGCACCAGGTGGACTGTGTCTGCATCCAAAAACCAAAGAGGGATTGGCCTGGTTAAGTCCAAGTCTTATTGCTATTATTTCTATAGGGTTTTACAGGAAATATGACCATGATGGACTAGACCTATTATGGTGAACCTATGGCACAGGTGTCACAGGTGGCACGCAGAGCCATCTTGCTGGGCACACAAGCTAACTTATCTCGAGCTGAGCAAGCACATGCAATTGCAGATGCATGCATGCATGATTGCAGAGACACAACTGGTCAACAGGCCTCCACTGTGCATGCACGTGGTTGCACCAGGAAATCCAGCTAGTCTTTGGAGTTCTCCTGCACATGTACATGCGATTGCTCATGTGTGCGTGAGTGCCTGCATGCAGCACATGTGCATTGCATGTGCAAAAGCTTCATTCTTGTGCAGATGGTGTGGCTGCACATGCAGCGCACGTGGAGGAGCCACATGCAAGTGCAGATAGCATGTGCAAAGCGCATACTTTTCAGCACTCGGTAAGTAAAAGGTACCACTGGACTAGACTGAGAAGTTAGGGAAAATATCCTGGAGAAAGGCAATGGCAATGAAGTTCTGTACTGCTGCCAATAAATCCACATAGATTACTATGAGTCAGGTTTGACTTTAATGGGTTTTTACCTTTTATAGCTACTATTCCAAATCCCTTGATACTGGATACATTATATATGCAGTACCTATTTAGTGCTAGGTTACATACTTGAAGGATTGTCTTTCAAAATACGTTCATTACTCATGAATTCTTTAAGCTATCTACGTATAAGCAACTATAGTGGCAGATAGCACAATCAAGTCATTGGTCAATGGTCAAGAGACATTACAGTAGATGAGCATCCCAAAGGTGCTTTTTTAAAAGGCGGCTGGACTTTTCTTTTGTTTTTCCTTGAAGATGTTTTGCTTCTCATCCAAGAAGCTTCTTCAGATCTGACTGAATGGTGAAGAATAGAAGAATTTATATTTCTTGCAGTCATCTGGTCATCAGCACTCTTTCTGGGAATCGTTGGAGGTTTAGCTGTGTCGTCAGGTTCACCTAAGTAGTGTAAATGGATATGACTGTGTCGTAAACAGGAGATAGGTGGTGTCATACCCCTCCCCCTCTGTTGAGGAAAGAGGGATATTCATTTGTAGATGGACTCTTTGACTCCTCTTTCAAAGCAGTGATCCTTTCCATCCAGAATGTGGATTTTCCAAAAGTGGAAAAAGCACCTTTGGTACAAACATAACTTGGATGACTGAGAATCTCCATAGATATTAGATGGACATGTTCTGAGCTTCTACAAAACATAATAGAAAGGCAAAGTCTAGCTTGGTTAGTAATTAGAAAAATAGCAATACCAGCTCTTCTTGAACAACCAAAATCAACATGTCCCATATTTTGGACAGAGGAAGAGAAGCTGCCTCATTACTTGACTTTTTCTTCAATTAATCAGGTTTTGCTATTAATGCTGTTGCCTCAAATATGCCTGCTCAATGCTGCCAACTAGCCTATAATCCTATTTTAGCATATCCAGGATTCTAATTTTTCTAGTTGGTTTGCTCCTATGAGATTCTTACAAAACTGGATTTATCTCTATCCCTTTAAAAAAATAAAGTCCCTAAATACTATAAAAAGAGGACAAAGACTGGATTTATTCCTACTCCAAAAGGAAAAGGAAAGATAAGCTGTGAACACCAACAAGAGGAGAAAGGAGGCAGATAATTTCAGCCCAGCTTCTCTGGTGGTCTTCACTGTAATGCTCTTGGCTCTAAGATACTTAGCCACTGAAAAATAATTTAAAATAAAATAATTTAATCTAGCTCATAGATGGACAAAATGTTCCAATATTCCTTTAAACTTAAACTGTACCTAATAACAATCCCAGTGTTATCAGTGATTTGAACTAGGTCTGTCTTATCCACACAAACACATCTCATATAACTTCACTTGAGGATGCCTTTATCAGTTCTACTGGACCTGTCCAGCTAGTATCTTAATACTGAAGAAATTAGAGTGATGTTATCCTTCAGATGCATTGCAGGCTCTTCATAGCAGCTCAGAAAATGTTCTTTTGGCTCATTCTTCCACAAGAAAATCAGGTCCTTTGGAATCTGACAATGGAGAAATTGTGATGTTGAAATTTTAAGAACTTATCTGTATTTAGCTGGATTATTGCATTGTCAGCAGAACTATAGGCATCTCCTTTGCTATTTCATCTCTCATAACTCTTCTGAAAAATAATAAGCTTCTCTAGATCAGCAAAATTGGAAATTTGTAATATATGACCTTAAAATATACAAACTGCATAGTGTTACTGCAATGGAAGCAATACAAATAAAAGAAAGAAGAAAGTTGTATTTTGAGCACTTTGCTTCACTTTCATTCATATCATAAGATAAAGCATGTTATCAGGCTCATTTATACTTATCATTATTTAATGTTTATTGTTTGATATTAAAAGCATTTAAACTTGTCTTCTCCCTGGGGTATCACTTTGATATGAAAAACAAGAACATCTAAAATATAGATGGTGACCGTGATGGAGATCTTAGTTTTGTTTCCAGGGACTCAAGAGAATACACATATAGCATTCCTGTTTCCAGTTTTAATCCAACAGTGCCCATGTTAGATAGATCACTTTCATCTAGTGAACATCTATGGCTGAGACTGAATTTGAGTGTGTTTCTCCCTGGTCACAATCCAACATCTGAAGCACTGCACATGCAATACAATATAAATGCTATTGTAAGAAATCATGAACACAAAAACTACAGAGCAAAATTAACATATTGGTGTGCTTCAAATGCATGAACAAAAAAGAGAATCAAAGTTTACACTTATGCTACAATAATACCAGTTGTATGTCAAAGCCGAGGTCTGTCAATACAGGGAAAGCCATTGGCTTGTTCTTCTACAATTAATTTCTCCTGGCAAAAGCCTTTAAAAAACTTTGCTCAGTGGGAATGTTAGATACAAAAAGACCAATATAGAAAGTGAGATTTCCAATATTAGGCTTCTCTTTAAGAATTAGTTATTGGGTGAGGAACTAATTAAAATGTTGGTAGAGGCTTTCTGTGGTTGTAATTTCTGAATTATCTTCAAAGACAGCTTCGTGTTCTTATAGCAATGCAGTTGGGAAGGTACAATTGTTCATTGTAGCCAGATTTTACCAGGCTCATGAGCATTCACAGCTAGGGAACCTGATGTTTGACTATTGATTCTAACTGTGAGAAAACAGCCACAGATAAAAGAAAGGAACAAATGGCAAAATTGGCAATGAGGACAGAGGGTTACTTTGCCAAGCACTGAAGTAAGAGATTTATATTAAAACATGTCTGTTGTAAGACTGTTACCTCTTAACCCTCACAAGTGTTACAATATTTATCAATTATTATTTGTAATGTACTATTCCAGTTATCTTTAAATTGCAGATTTATAAAATGGGATTATTCCCTACTTTCAAGAGATGAGTTTGGATGGAAAGAGTAGTATCTTTAATATTGGCATTTAATAAATTAAAGCTCAGCTTCAATTATTGCATTGTAATTGACTACTTTTTATATTCTGAGACTGTTAACTTTTGATTTCCATGATTCTGAGTTCTCCAACATGACAATTAGGGGTACCAAGTTACCTTTGGGATTTTGCCTTTTGTTCTCAACCAGCTACTTATCACAGCAGGACTTCTTATATTTCATAACAGACTATTTAACCTAATGCTGGGAAGGATGGAAGAAAGACAAGACAAGAGAATGGCCAGCAACAAGATGGATGGACTCAGTTATAGTGGCAATGAGTTAGACATGGAAGAAAGGTTAGGGATAGATTGTCATGGCAAAAATCACTACGAGTTGAAAATGACTTCATGACATATACAGGAAGTCGACTTCAAATAATTAATTTAACATTTTTTTTAATAAAGTTTTTATTTTATTTTATAACATACATAAATTCCACTTTCAATTGAACAGTGTGTTGTCTGGGTACAAATCTGTTGTGTGGGTAAAGGCTTCAGTGTCTGAGGGGATACAAGGGCGATGGCCATCGTGAAGACTTCTGAACCGCAGTAGTTGAGGAAGACTGACTGCTTCTTTTTCTCTGGAAGGTTTTCCAAGTTGCTTCCATCAAGGAAAATTCAAATCTTTCCAGGAATGCGCTTCACATTTCCCTCTTTGGACTGTAGGGAGAGAATGTGAGAGATGGAGCTGCTGATGCCATCGTTGTTCATTTTTTGATTGCTTCTAAAACTCCACCTTTGTCACCAGTGTTGTGTGGGTAAAGGATGAGAAGAGGCAGATCAACAGTAAAAGCAACAATGTATTTATTAAGGCTCTGATCACTAACAACGTGCTGCCAGCAGGCAGCCGTCTTTTATATTAGAGAGCCGTCAGCCTGCAGCCAATCAAATCACAGCCTTTTCCCGCGCTGGGAAAAGCATTAGATAATGTAAAAGGTCTGCGCATGCGCGGACACAACAAAATCATTTTAGGAAATAGTGATCAAAATATTTACCACAATATTCAATACATTAGGATAAATCATAATAGTGTTAGTAATAATAATAACAATAATATTTATTTAACCAATTTAACATACCTTCTTTATGTCACTCATCTTTCCATCTATTTCCCTATTGCTAGCTCTTGTTTTTATCAGCTAACCGTTGATAGAATAGGTCCCAAGTAAAAAAAAATCCAGTCCCTTCCTTTTCCTTAATTGTGTTAGTTAATCCATTTCTGCACATTCTAATATTTTTTAAATCACCTTTTTATCTGTTGGGATCTCTTCATTTTTCCATTGTTGTGCAAATACTATTCTAGCTGCAGTTAGTACATGTAAAATCAGATATGCATTTCCTTTTTTATAATTGTCCAATAAGATGCCTAAGAAAAATGTCTCTGGTTTCAAGTCAATATGTTGTTTTTAATATTGTTTTATTTAAATCTTCAAAATATTTTTCCAGTTTTATTGGCATTATTTGAAATAAATATAGTAATCTTGGCAAAATATTCATTTTTATAATGGCTATTCTACCCATCAATGACAATTGTAAATTTTTCCACTTATTCAAGTCCATTTTAATTTGTTGTGCCAATTTATAATAATTGTCATTTTTGTTACACACCTTGCCATTATTTGAATTTCTAGCTATTCAACTTTCTTAACTATCTGTATGCCTATTTTCATCATTAGTTCTTTTTTCTGTGTGTCTGTAACATTTTTAACTATTATTTTGGTTTTTTTCTTTATTTATTTTCAGCCCTGCAACTTGACCAGATTCTTCTTCTTTTTCTAATTAATTTACATCCATTTTCTCATGGATCTTCCAAGATAAAAACCAAATCATCTGCAAATGACTGTAATTTGTATTCCTTTTTTTATTTACCTACCTTTAATTTCTGTATCTTGTCTAATATTTCCATTTAACACTTCCAATGTCAATATAAATAGTAATGGGGATCGTGGACATCCTTGTCTTATGTTTTTCTTTATATTAAAATTCTCTGTCATATCTCCATTTACAATCACATTTTCCATTTGTATTTAACAATCGTTGAAAGTTGTGATAGCATTGGAAAAAGTGATTTATGAATGGTTTCTTCACTTAACAACCTGCAGTCATAGGATCAAAATGTGGGTATTTCAAAACTGGCATGTATCTTTAATGGTTGTAAGTTAAGGAGTACTGGTAATCATCAATCAATCAATCAATCAATCAATCCATACTTGAACACAACATCCTTGTGAGCATTCCCCCTTATGCCTCCTGTTTCCAAAAATACGTAGATTTTTAGGAGCTATGCCCAATCCATTTAATAAACTATTGCATGAAAATAAAAATCAAATACAATCATACTGTATAACAATACAGACTCATGTTCAAAAGTTAAGGAGGCTGCAGAGCCCTGGAGAGAGTTGAAAAATGAAAGACAGGATACCTGGCTCACCATGTAATTAAATCAGTATGAGAATGCTACATTCTATGCACAAGAATGTCATTACATTCTATGTTCTTTGAAAAAAATTCAGAAGCAAATTCTTTTTAATCAAACTGAATAACGATTGGTATGGGACTTTTCATAATTTAAGGAAAATAGGAAACCTATGAAGGCATTATTTCCAAATCTGCAACCAGAAGTGGTCATATGAGGCACCTAAATATTTTCTGTGTAATGAAACTGTTGTGACATTGGGTGTATGCAAATGTATGTCTGCTCTCTTTACAACTTACTCCTGGGTGTCTGTATGTGTGCATTGAGACACACAAGGCAGACTGTGTCTATTCTTTTCTGAGTCATGTGATGAAGGATTTATTACTGCCAGATGCCACCTCACACTTGTGCTTCACTATCATTCAGTCCTAGTCTGCCATGGACTCTTTTTTTTTTGGGGGGGGGGGCTGGATGGGGTAGGAATTTCAAGGGAAGCTAAAAGTTCACTGTAGCTCTGTCAATGTCAACTGGCTGGGAATGGAACGCAGCTCCATACCAGCCTACACTTGAGGTAACGGCTAAAAACATCTCATTTGAATTTGATTTGACCTGGGGAGGGGCAGCCACGTGAGTCCACCTAAAGGAAGTTGGAATTTTGGCAGATAGTTTTCAGTTCTGGCTTTGCATTACTGTAATTCACTTGACTTCTAAGTAAACTATACCTTTCTCAACCAATGGAGTCATTTTTACTTAGAGGTTTAAGCTGAGGCAGCACTGACAATTAGCATTAGCATTACTATTATTGCATTTCTTCTCTGCCTGCTTTAATTCTCTAGTTTCAAATTCATTTGCCAGTTCTTCCCCCACACCAAATGTGATTGCATTCTGTTCAGTTCTTAGGGAGTTATCATAGTGACAGACATAGAAACAGTATCCTAAATCTCCTTACGCATATTTGCTCCACTAGTCCTATGTAGGTTTCACTAGTTCCTCTCTCTGGGTATCTGCTTACATTTCCAAATGGGTCATAAATGAATAAAATGAGAGATGAGGAAAGATTGGGCAACCCAAATGATGTTGGGCAACATCACAGTGATGTTGTTCATGACATCATTCTACAAGCCTACAAGTAATATGAATTATGTGACTTATATCATTTGTCCAATTGTATCATGATATACTTGCCCTACCTTCCCCTCATAGACATCCATAACTTTCAGTTTTAGTTTCAAATATATTTCTTCCATTGCCTTCTAAATATCAAACATATAGTATGGTATTTAGACATGTTTAGAGTTATACATGTCTACATACTATACTTTATCAGTTTCTCATTTAAATCAGTTAAAATTCTGGTTTAGATGTTATGTGGTTTTTTTTCTACGGTGATTGGTAATTATAATTCCATTCAACTGGAAATTCTTCTTGGGCTTGGTGTATCTGAAAAGTAGTTAATTCCAGCTACATATTAATATATCATCTCCCATTAAATGATATAAAAAGGATAAACACTGGAAAGGCATCTTCTGGTACTTACATTGTCCTATAATCTCCATTTAATATCATATTCAGAAAAAGTGCAGTCAACAGTCAGGATTTGTGAAGTACTCATCAGTGCTTTTATATAGGTGATGAACTACAATTATGCATTAATGAAAGGAGCTGCTATTATGGAAGCAACATATGGAACACAGGGACTGATTGTTTCATATTTTTGAAAACAACGATTATTATTCTGCATGATTTAGAATTACAGGGTAAATAGGAATACATATGACAATGAAGTTGGTTATAAAGGAACATTAGAATGCAAGGATTCTGGAAGCTGAGTAATAATGTTAGGACTGAATACAGTTTGAACAGTAACTGCATAGGTCATTGATTTAATGGGTTCCTTTGAAACTTATTGGGCATTCTTATGTAGAACTAATAAATAGGAGCATCTCAAAAACTACTTCTCCTAGAGAAAAGGGATACTGAAAATAGATCTACTGACAGATTTCTCAATAATCTAAAAATATTCTTACTATTAATATTATAAAAATAGCAAGTATTGTTAATTTAGTGTTTTATTATCTTTTACAAAGTCTTGGATTAATTGTTCATGCTTAATGTTCAGTGTTTCTTGTCTGTAAAAATGCTGTTTGATTGCTTAGTGTCTAGATTTTATGCAACTTTTCTGCCCATTCTGAGACCTTTGTTAGAACTTCTGATTTATTTGCCTATACCAGTGGTGGCGAACCTTTCACTTACCGAGTGCCGAAAAGTGCAAGCTTTGAGCATGCCATCTGCACTTGTGTGCAGTCCTCCACATGCACTGCATGTGCAACCATACATCTGCACATGCCTGCAGCTTTTTCACATGCAATGCATGCGAGTTGCACACAGGCACTCATGTACACATGAGGAATCGCATGTTCATGCGCAGGGAGCTCTGAAGACCAGTTGGATTTCCTGCTGCAATTGCGCACATGCACAGTGGAGGCATGTAGACCAACTGGGTCTCTGCAATTGTGCATGCATGCATGCATGTGCAATCGCATGTGCATGCTCAGCTGGAGGTAAGTTGGCCGACAGCTTGTGTGCCCAGCAAGATGGCTCTGCATGCCACCTGTGGCACCCGTGCCATAGGTTTACTATCATGGGCCTATACAGTGTATAATGCATGGAATATAATAGATAACTGATACTGTTATGGAGTTTGAAAACTACCCCACAATTTTGTGGTTGGCAGTGATATGGGAGCTTTAAGAAAAATAAAAGCAGATCTATCAAGTCCCAATTCTGTGTATAAAATGCTTACCGAATAATGTATAAGACAGTAGAAAAATGGAAAACACTACAGCTAATGGATATACACAAACATATCCACATTTTATTAAACAAAGTTTGCCTCCTTTATGTAATTTTTGCAAAGGAATAGGTGACAACATCATTTTCTTCCATATGATTTTCTTTGGATGCTCTTTTTGCTTTTATATGTCTGTGTAAATGTACTTAACAGATATCTGAATTGAATAGCTTTCTCCTCAAGAAAATTTCTTATCACAAATAAGATTTTGAGTTGCAAAATTTAACAAAGGTGGGTCAAGTTACAACTGTTCAGGCATTCAATTCATCATATTTTGGAAGCACCCATCTCCCTCAGAGAGATGTGTTTTGATGCATCAACCTTACATTCTAACTTGGGTATGATCAGGCCTTGATATAGTTCTAGCAAGACACGACTACCTTAAATTATATTATTTCATCCAGAGGAAAAATTACTCATGCAGACAATTGGAGAAACCTCTGCTTGAGACTTAGCTTGAAAAGCACGTCTAACCACCATGTGGTAAAGTTTCCAAAGCTGAACTACTAAAGCCCAAATTCAATCAGAGCTCAAGTTTAGCTCCAGCTTTAGATCAGGAACATTGATTAAATAGTTCACTTGAGAATAAATATTTTGATCACATATGTTTTGTTTAGGGTGGTGTCGATCATGACTAATTGTTGGGTGGAGGAAAGCGTGTCATGCATGCTTGCATACACAAATCAAGTTGCTTTAGACATAGTTTTGTTATTAGAACCCCTGACTTCTCAGCAACTATAAACCCATAGAGATCAAATATAATCCCCTAAAAACCTATTCCCTAAGTAGTTTGCAAAAATTACTTAGTTGCTCAAAAAGAGCCATCACTCTTCTATGATGGTTGACTTTGCCAAGCCAGCACTAGAATATTGTCGTTTATTTTAATTGAAAATTTCCTCCTTGTTTTTTAGATTAACTGCTTCAAAAGTGCTAGCTGAAAGGTGCTAGCTTGACAGTCCCCAAATCCTTTCTGTAATTACAGATATAACAGCTGAGATAGATATGTTTTTAGAGCAGTCAGCTTTATTTACACTCTTCTCTGTTGAAAGGTAAGCTTTCTGAAGAAAAAAAAAAGGGGGGGGGAGATATAAGAAGTTTCCTCCTCCTGCTGTACACAGTTGTCCATCTATCCCTGTATTGGAAGAATCACAGAAACTGATTAGGATTCCAAGAAGAAGTTTTTGAAGCCTAACTTGCAACTAAATTGAATTGCTCATAATTGGTTGGACAACTGACACTGATCATTGTTAGAATATGTTAGTCATATACAAAGTACATTCATTAATTCACTATATAATTATATAATACTTCCAGTTAAATGTTGTTAGCATAGCACGTCATGATACAATGATAATATGTAGCCATGTTGGAGTATGTAAGGCATACTCCCACTGGCTGAAAATGTCAAAAAGTTTTGCTTTGGAAAATGTCATGTAGCAAGTTGAGAATATAAGTTTGCACAAGATGACCAAGGATATAACTAAGAAACAGAAGGTTCCCACATGAACTGGTTGAGGCAACAGTGCTCTGGAAAAGGTCCTTCCACAAAACAGCTGGTTCAATTACAGTGGCACAGAAACACAATGCAGAAATAAGTAGATGTTGGCCAACTTTCCAGACTTAACTATTTAGTTCCCATTGCTGCCTGAAAGAACCAGGAAAAAGTTAGATCCAATTTTGTAGCATAGCTTGTTAAATGTTTTTGAAGTCTATCTGAATTTAATTCATGGCACCTGGACAACAGCTTGATAAAACACTGCAAACAAAGCAATTTTTAAGGAATCTGGCATCAAGTGGCACTTAGCATAACAATGATAGCAGCAACCAATAAAAGCTTCACTGAGTAGTGAGTGGACAGTACTGGCAGATTATTCAAAAGAGGTGATTAGATAGGGACTTGGCTGGAAGAAACCTTGGGTACAGACAACATGTGGGTCATAATAAAGAGCCTTGGTGGCACAGTGGTTAGAGTGCAGTACTGCAGTATTTCTGCTGACTGCTGGTTCAAATATCACCAGGCTCAAGGTTGACTTAGCCTTTCACTCTTTTGAAGTGGGTAAAATGAGGAAAAGCAGTATATAAGTCTAATTGCTATTGCTCTAATCCATCTTCTCTATGTTCCTAATCACTTATTTTGTGGTGCTTGGTGAGTATGAATGCTTTCTCTGCTTAAGTAAAACCTTGCTAAATTGTAATCAATAATGCTAGACATTTAACAAAGAAATATCTATGTTCTGTGTGTCATTTAGTATCAGTAGCTTGTCAATTCAAGGTCCCCAAAGCACTGATATCTCAATAAAAGATGCATGAGTGTGTTCTCCACATAAATTCCAATCACTGACCAAGTTAATTCAGCAGTCTCAAGACATTGTTCTTAGCTGGTCTCAGGTATTGAGCTATTTAGTAAACCAGGCACTACTTTCAGAGTTTTGTGACTAGAAAGAGACAGCTTGGAAGCAGTTTTGTCAAGTGCTTTTGTCATTCCCTGCTGTCAGCACTGGACCAAAAGATTGAAAGAACTGCCTATCAAATTACAAGCAAAATTCCAAGCACCCACTGTAAAACTTCCAGAGACTGCTATGGAGTTTAATTAGCCTCAGCAATCCAAGGATGTCCCAGTAGTGATAATTTTAATCTGGGCCAGGAACTGATCTAACTAGGGTAAATAACTAGGGTAAAAGAAAGCTGTCACATCTCCATTTTATTCAGCAACTACTGCAAAAGCAGAATGAGGTCCGATATGTTTCTATCATAATATAATAATTTTAAGCCTGATTAATAGATGTCAATCAGGCTTAAAATTATTTGGGAGACTCTATGGCGGCCATGAAATCTTATATCTGTTCAGAAAACCCTGGCTTCAGCAACTATTTAATGTTAATTATGCCAACAAAAATATGGAATAATTTAAAATGCATCCAGCTGAATCAAAGCTGAAGTTTATTGAAAGCTTGCAAAATTCCCAGATCACTTGACCTCTGACAATTATTTATAATTTAAAATTTATATTTGAAAAATAATATATTAAAGATTGAAATTAACTCATTCTTCTCATTTCTAGAAGCCCTCTCCATCTTTTTCTTATTAAGGTGGATAACTGAAGGCAGAATTATTTGAAAATTCACAGATGTGGTAAGCTGAAATCTTCAAATCTGTGCATTTTTCCTCCATTGGAATAATTTTCTATTTTTTGTACAACATTCACAAAAATGTATGTTTTCACATATACTTTGAAAGAAATTACAATATTAACTGATGGATCACTACTTTTGGAAGGCAAACAAATGAAAACAATTATTGTAAAATGAAAAGGGGCAATGATTCCTGATTATGGTGCATTATTAATATGCATCAATTATTGAGTTAATTCAGTAATGCAACCACTGTTGGAAGATGGACACAGATTCTCTGGAGACTTGGAGATACTGTATGAGGGACACTTGCCAGCTGGCCACACTACAGCAATATAGAATGTATTTGCTAATCAAAACAGAAAAAGAGTAAGCATACATTATAAGCATACTGAGCAGGTGGGCCTGAACATGTGAAATTGCCAAACTCTTCCCAAAAATCTCTATGCCGCCAGCCTCATATTTCTCTCTCTCCATATCCGAAGGAAAAAAAATCACAACTGACTAAAAAAATCTATCACTGGGAATTCTCTGAAAGTGTAGAAGTCAGGAAGATAGAGATTTCTTTTGTGATGTTATGTGTACAGGCAAAATATTTAAAAAACTAATTTTTAAGTGGCTTCTAGTAGGTATCAGGTCACACAGTTATTTTGAAGAGCTGTTTACACATTCATGGCTGCCAAAACGTATCATGCATAGCAAGGACAGTTATAGTCAATTTTTTTAATCTCACCTTTATTAATTTTATAAGCAAGTCAAGGTGGGGTACTGTACATATCTGATATTCTTTGCTCCTATTTTCCCCACAACTCAATGAGGTGAATTGGCTGAGAGTAACTAGACCAAAGTCATTGAGCTTTCATGCCTAAGGCAGGATTATATCTCATGGTCTCCTGATTTCTAGGCTAGCATCTTAACCACTAGACCAAACTGGCATTCAATTAATTGAATTAAAATGATAAATATCTCCCCAGGTTTCTGATTCTCTGCAGAAAAAATGGCAAATGAAGGAGCAGAACTCTGTATTTTTTCTACCCTGACTCCACTTATTAAGCCAATTGTGCATGTCAGGTGGGCAAACACAAGAGCTAAAAAATTTCAGATGTTTCTCAGCTCTCCCAAAGTAGGATTTAGGATCATCAAAGATACAGCAGTAGCTGCCCTCTGCCTGTATTACAGTATGGTAGTTTCCCATTTCTTCCAGGGAAAATTAAGATTGGTCCATAAATTGATGACTGAGGCATCAAATTATCTTGCACAACATTTCTTCAATCTATGGAAATGACATAGTAATTTTAAAGTCAGTAGTAATCAGTAAATAAAAATATTTTAATTATTCCCTCCATGTTGTTTGAAAATAGAACCTCTTTGTTCAAATTAATTTTACTACCTTCAAGACTATTTCTGGATGTTTCTAACTGCTAGATATATTGCAATTTTATGCCAATTTAATTGTCATGTCTCAGAATCTAATTGACCTAAGGAATAATTTTAGGCTTGGTTAATACTTGTATGAATGACCTCCAAAGAGTTCCAGGAATATAGGGGAAGTTAAAAATAACCAAGAAGAAGCATACACAACTTATCCCCCTACTTGTGGCCTGAAAAATTATATGGTTATGTTCACAAAATCATCAGCAATTGAGCTTTCCTTGAAAGCACTTTTATTTTTTGTTCTTTCCAATTTAACAGAATGTCAGAAATATACTATATAAAGGGACTTCAAATATCTGTCTGCCCATCAGCAAGTTAACTCTCAGAAAACTAAAGAGAAAGAAAGAAATTGATGTGGTAGAAGCTAGCACAGAAATTTTGAGCAAAAGGAGGGCCAGATCACTCAACAGCTATGGAGAAAATAAAACATCACCCAAAATTCCTGCATCCACTTTTGGACAGTCAGTTGGATGATGTCTGGAATGCCAGGAACTTCTCCATTCTCCATTCTTCTTCATTTCTCCTCACGTGATACATAATAGATCTGTTGTGAAGCATGGAAAAGAATTTCAGAAGCCAGAAAATATTGGACTGTGCAGAGATGGATATAAAATAAAAAATAAAGGAATAACAGAATATGGCATAGGTTTTATCAGTGGTTAGACACTTATTCTTCTTCTTTTGGCTGTTCCTGTTAGGGGTCGCCACAGTGAATAATCTTTTTCCATCTAACTCTATCCTCGGCATTCTCTACTCTTGTGCTAATTAACTTCATGTCCTCTTTTAGCACATCCATATATCTCCTCTTTGGCCTTCCTCTTGACCTCTTGCCTGGCAGCTCCATCTCCAATATCCTTCTACCAATATAGCCACTATCCCTCCTCTGCACATGTCCAAACCATCTCAATATGGCTTCTCTGGCCTTGTCCCCAAAACAGCTGACCTCAGCTATCCCTCTGTTGTGCTCATTCCAAATCCTGTCCATCCTGGTCACTCCTAAAGAGAACCTCAACATACTCATCTCTGTGACCTCCATCTCTGCCTCTTGTCTTTCCTTCACTGCTTCAGTCTCTAGCCCATACAGCATAGCTGGTCTCACTACTGTCTTGTACCCCTTTCCTTTGATTCTTGCTGACACTCTTCTGTTACACAACACTCCTGACACCTCTCTCCACCCACTTCAATTCTAGTTAGACACTAGAAGTAGAAATCAGAAGAAGAAAGATTATTGTAATGTGTATGTAAAAGATGAAGGTTATGTATGATGATAAGTATGCCAGTGTAATTAATATAAGCACAAATAAGTTAATACAACCATAATTATTGTTATAATTACCATATATATTATTATTGTTACCATACTTGTTTTCTTTTTTTGACAAAATGAAATGCTTGGATACACTATTTTCAAAATTCACAATACTTATACATAAATAAAAAATATATTAAAAAAAAAGAATTTCCAAAGCCACGTTCTACCTCTTTTTCCTATCTTGCTTATGGTAGTTATCATGGTTTCTACTCCCAAACATACTGTATTAATAATAAAAGATCAGCAAAATGCTGATATTTGTCACAGAGATTTCTAGGCTTCCAGGCTCGAACTTACAAAGAAAGTTTAGCTAACTAAAACAATTATTTATAAAATCATGACTACATGACATTATCTAAATGACCTGTAACCATTTGTTGTTGTTGTTGTTTAAATGGTATGGGATGACAAGTATCAAATGAATTATGGAATACTGGAAGAGAGGACAGTTAATTCTTCATTGCAGGCTTCATCTCTAAAAAAATTACCCATCAATTCCTGTTCAGTACTTATGAGGCATAATTGGTATCAATGGGATAAATTTTTTCTACTGTCAATTGAAGAATGGGATAATTTTTCAGTGAGAATCATGACCAGGAAGAGAAGACTCAAATCTTCTTAATTTACATGTTATGCCCCTGATGGAAATTGTCTGTTAGCTACAGACTGAGGATATCATTTTTAAATCTCCTGAGATGACTGGAACCATACAAATTAATGTAACTTGTAAATAACCTTAAATTAACTGTTCTTATGTAAAAGGACTCCTACTGTTCTTGACTTCCATTTGGCCTAATTCAAGTCCTCCAGCTGGGAAGTATATTATAACCATGTCAAATGGTTTCATGTCACATTCTTTCAATAAAGTCAATGAATTTAATCAATAGAAATGTGAAACTCATTCCTTATTAAGACTTAAATTCTTCTGATCAACATTATTAAGGAAATTTATAGTCTAACCCTTGTAAAATAATTCTTTCAAAATGAATTCAAAACTATGAATATTTTTCTTACCATTATTTCATTTAATTATTTGTGTTTTATGGATTTATTAAATTCCTCCTGTAGCAGCCTTAATTTTTTGAATTCTCCTCTGGCTCAGAGGTGTTTTTTTTTTAAGACAGCTGTGCATAGCAGTTTTATATTATGCCTCCAAAAATATCATGCTGGAAATGACAGATATTGTATTTATTTATTTATTTATTTATT
>JAEANM010009211.1:4419-16504 GCA_017656035.1 Myanophis thanlyinensis
TGGGAATGTGGGCTGGTATACCCCTGAGCATGTGCAAAATGTCTTCTGTGATTGTGGGCTAGTATACCCCTGAGCATGTGCAAAGTGTCTCTGGGAACGTGGGCTAGTAAACCCCTGACCATGTGCAAAGTATCTTCTGGGAATGTGGGCTGGTATACCCCTGAGCATGTGCAAAATGTCTTCTGTGATTGTGGGCTAGTATACCCCTGAGCATATGCAAAGTAAGTGTCTTCTGGGAACGTGGGCTGGTATAAGGGGCCGCCTGTCTTTCCCTCCTCCAAAAGATTTTAATAGATGTTGAATAATATTTTATCTGGGCTGTATCTTCCGAAGTGAGCTGGAGGGGTGGGTGCCTTGTTGGGGGTGAGCTGTAACTTTGCTCCCCCCCCCCCCCCAAACTGGAAGGTCCTTCGAGTTGATGACTGAATGACTGTGCAGGTAGTCCTCGACTTGTAACAGTTCATTACAACAGTGCTAGTAGGACTCACTGGGTTAGGGATTTTCTGTTTTTCACTATTGAATTGGGGGGGCTGCGCAGAGGGAGGCTGTCAGTCTCATTGTACACATGTACTTTGACAATAAAGGTTTGAATTTAAAGTTAGGGACCATTTAAAATTTACAATGGCACTGGAAAAAAGTTACATGATTTTTTCACACCTACAGCCATTTGCACCATCATGTGATCAAAATCCAGGTGCTTGGCAAGCGGTTCCTGTTTATGATGGTTACAGGATCCTGGGATCAGCTTTTGTGACCTCCTGAGAAAGCAAAGTCAGTGGGGAATCCAGATTCACTTAGCAATCAGTTTATTAACCCAACAATTGCATTGCTTCTCTGAACAACTGTGGCAAGAAAATTTTGTGAAATAGGGCAAATGTTAAATGTTTCACTCAGCAACATAAATGTTGGGCTCGATTGTGGTCATAACTTGAGGACTACCTGTATAGTGAAAGACTTTTAATGCTCCTTTTCGGATGGTGTCTTTGACCAAGGTAGTTCTGTCTGTAGTTTGGGAGACTATGTGGAAGGGAGTGTTGGTGAGTATTCTCCTTTAGGAACAGGAGTAAATTTTCGTAGTGATTGGAGACTTCCTTAAGGAGTCTTGGACCTTGGCTTTAAAAATGTGTTTTTAAGGTTAGAATAGTGTTTCTCAACTTTTAAAATGAGTGGATTTCAACTCCCAGAATTCCCCATGAACTCCATCTATCTTAAAAGTTGCCCAGGTTAGGGCAGGACCATACTTAATTATTGTTAAAGTTTTTTTTTAAATCTGTAAAATTGGGGAGATCAGTTTGAGATATTGAAGCCTCTGCCAGATATTTTGTCATGTTGCACTGTTTTCTTACACATGAAATAATTTATGTTAGTGTATTTAACCACTGTTTGGTTAAATGGTTTAATTTGATTTCTTCTCAACTGGGTTGTGCTGACGCTTCTGTTTTCCAGGGTAAATGGAAGAACAAAGAGAGGGTCCTCATTTTTTCTTCCAGAGGAATAAACTTTAGGACAAGGCATCTAATGAAGGATTTGCGTACATTAATGCCTCATTCTAAAGCAGGTAATTTCTGATTTTACTTGTATTATCTCTTTGTCTTTTTAATTAGGTGCTTATTTCAATTTATGAAAGCCTGCAAAATCTGTACACTAGGAATTAATAGTTTCTGAAAAGATATTGGTTGGAACAAAACTGAGTGAAACAGTAGTTACATAATTATACATATTGTTGCTTCCTTTTAAAGCCAGCTAGCTTATGAATTTTCCTGCCTTTACAAAAGTAAGTAGATGGTATACTAAACAACCTATGAATACAAAACATTGTCCACTTTTGCAGATATATAATTATTCCCAATAAATTGCTTTGAAGACATTAGTATTAGAAACACGTGGAAAAATGTGAAATAAGCATCACCTATAAACTAAATATGTTTATAGTTTATAGATATGTTTATAGATATTATATAATATGTTTATAGTTTATATTCAGAATATTAATTATTTTTGAGGGAATATTCAGTATCTGTAATATAAATTCTATATTGTTGAAGTTTATAAACTTATAAGTATGCTTTCTATTTTTGTTATAGATACCAAAATGGACAGGAAAGACAAGTTATTTATCATTAATGAGGTAAGTTGTATAAATTTTCTGCTTTTTCCAAGTTATAAGTTGGATTGTCCTGTTGGAGTGGGAATTTAATTCTAGCTTTTCCTGTGCCTAAACTTTTCATTGTGCCATATTATAAATTACAAAGTTGAGCATTATCTAAAGCAACATAAGTGAGCTTTTACAATCATAAAATCCTTTTTTTATTCTAGATATTAGATAAAAACAATGATATACTCTTCTTTGATTTAAATATTGTTTTTTTTTTACTTTATATAGGTCTGTGAAATGAAGAATTGCAATAAGTGTATATTTTTTGAAGCCAAAAAGAAGCAAGATCTTTATGTTTGGTGAGGAAAACTTTTGCCTATATATTCCAATTATTGATATCTAGACACTGTGTGACCTGTGCACTTTAACTCCCATACTAATTCTGGGAGTTGAAGTCCACAGCTCGTAAAGTTGCCCACTCTTGCCTAGAGATTTGGATGTTCCTACTCCAAAAACAAGCCAAAACATCATTTTTCTACTGGCAATTTGAAGCTTGGCAAAACAGTGGCAAAACTTTTAGTACATATATTTGGAGCACTTTCAGCCAACTCTTGTCAAAAGTATTGTCTGTTTCATACATTCAAAACATATCATAAGCCAATTACTAAGGAAATGCAATTACCAAAGAATGCTAATATTTTTTCTAATTCATCTTCCATAACTGTTTTAGGCTTTCGAATGTCCCTCATGGACCATCAGCCAAGTTTTTAGTCCAGAACAGTAAGTACAGCCACCTAGTGAAATATCTTCTAATGCAATCATTATGTTTTAATTGCTTTCAAACAAACTACAAAAATATGCTTGATGTAATTGTTGGGCATTTGCAAAAATTAGTATTATAGACTGTGATCAGCTGCTATACTCTTCTGTTCTTCTAAGCAACATCTTCCCCACATAGCACAGTAATTTCTTAATTGTATTTAATATCATTACAGTTCACACATTGGCTGAGTTGAAGATGACTGGAAACTGTTTGAGAGGCTCTCGACCTGTTCTTTCTTTCGATCCAGTAAGAATAAACTTTGCAGTTGTGGGACTTCTCTCCTTTATGGTCTATAATTCTCATGCTTTTCTCTTTATTCCTAAACTTTATTGTTTCTTTCATAGGTTTTTGACCAGAAACCGCATTATGCTTTGCTGAAAGAGCTATTTATTCAGGTTTGTATATATTTATTTATTCCCAAGGAGCAGTCTTCCATCTATAATTATGTGTTTTGATTTGGAATCCTTTGAACAGGATTTTATATATATATATATATTTGAGGAACAAGGTTTTGTTAGACTTCTAGCAAGTATAGGTTGCCAAGTGCTCCTACTTCAGTAGGAACTGCACATTATACATTAATATTAGTCTTTGTAAGACTGTCCACAAGGTAATACAATAGTAAGACCTGAAGAATTCAGCTGGGATTTGATTTTCCATATTTTGCCTCCACTTCTGTGAACATAATTGAATTAAGTGGGCTGTAATTCATTTTTTCAGTGTCCCCATAATGTAAACAAGTAGACATCATGCTCTGTAGAGTGGCCAAGACAGAAGTTATATTGAAGTTGTCTTCAACAAATATTCAGGCGGTAGACAGTCTTTGTATTATGAAAACAGAAAAAAATTATAGCCTGACTTTGTGATAAACTATTTGTGTGTTTCAACGATTCTAATAGCAACAAATCGAGCAGACAAATGGAATGCATGATCTTTGTGATGCACATCAAGGACCATGATTGTATTGGTCACTCAGCCACTCTCATTTGTCTTGACTAGATCTTTAGTACTCCACAGTATCATCCCAGGAGTCAGCCTTTTGTAGACCACATTTTCACCTTCTCCATCACAGACGAGAGGATTTGGTTTCGAAATTATCAGGTTAGTTCCTGTTTTGCTTATGGGCTTGTCAACAATAGCGGCAGGAATTCTATGAAGTTTGGCCTCTGAGAAAGAACAGGACTGTAGAGTTCCAACCTAGTTATTCTTTTCAAGTTATTTTTTCTTTCACTAGATTAGGTTTGGATGATGATTTATATATATTTTTAAAAACCTTCGATAACATTGATCAGGTGATGTCAACAGCAAAGCCGGAAACCTGAATATGGTAGTGATATATGTAACAATGGTGCATAGAGATACAGTAATTGTTGTAAAAACCATCCTAAGTTTAAGCTCTAAGTTTGCCTGTTTCTCTTTTTTTTTTTGCATAGTTCCAACAGCATTGGAAGAATTGTTTTCCTTCAGATTAACAGATTTTTTTTTATCTTGTCATCCTGGTACGGGACAAACTGTGAAATTTAATTGAAGTTTAACAAAAGAATTAAATAAGAATGCCATGATTTCTTGTTTAAAGACAACTAATTAACCAGAGCTTGGAATTTATTTATTTTGTTTATCAAATTTGTATGCTCTCAAATCTCTTAAGATATAACGGGAAAGTGCATTTACACAAACTTAATTGTTGACATGGCAGTGTTCAAAGGGAGAACACAAAGTTTGAACTTAAAGCTTGCTCAAGCTGATTTGTGTAATGATAGGCCATATGTAATGGTTACATAGCCACTGAATATTTCAGTTCAATTTCATGCTATAAGCAATGGCTTTCTCCTCCAGTGATAATTTTCCACTGACCACCTCCTAGTTTCCAGTTTTCTTTCTGGGTCAAGAAGAGATGGATTAAATCTCAGGTGCTCAGGTTATAAAAGCCCTTAAACTCCCATATAATAAAACCAGAAAAATTTGAGGTTGAAAGTCCTGGAAAAAATAGGCGGTAAAAAAGGGCATTTAAGCATCGACATTAAACATCTACATGGTGTTTCAAAGTTCTAATCAGAATAAAATTTTAACACATTGGCTCAAATGGTGCTAAGTACTTTGACTCCAAATGCCAAAGCATCTGTGTTTTGTTCTGTTACAGATCATAGAAGAAGATGGAGCTCTTGTTGAAATTGGGCCTCGTTTTGTCCTCAACCTAATCAAGATCTTCCAGGGTAGCTTTGGAGGACAAACCCTGTATGAAAACCCACATTACCAGTCTCCAAATATGGTAATACTATATTCTTGTTTTCATTACTGGTTAGATAACTCTGGCCTGGTTGTCAAAGTGGTTTATGCTGAAGGAGATGGGAGCACAACTTCCTTCCTCAGTATAAAATGTTGTATAATATAGATTGGGTTGAGAGAGAGAGTAATTGGTCCAGTGCAGACATGGGCAAACTACGGCCCGCGGGACACACCCGGTCCGTTGGGCTTTTTAATCCGGCCCGCGGAACTAGTTCTGCTCTCACTGACAGCGGCAGCGTACCCGAGAGCGTGGCACCCTCAAGAAGCATGGCTCCCGCGGCTTCGCTGGAGGGTCGCTCTAGGGGCGCTGCTGCCTCGGTGATCAGCGCGTCATGTCATCTGATGCTGGGCAAGCGACCTACGCAAGGCTGGGGCTGAGGATGGGTGCAGGATGATGACCATGAGTGGCTGCTGCCCCCGCGCCCCTCGGCCGCAGGGCTAGTCCGGAGTAGGAGGGGGAGTAAGGGTGGGTGCTGGGGTAGGGGGAGCCCATCATTGTGGCCCGCAAGTCTAAAAGTTTGGCCCGCGAGTCTAAAAGTTTGCCCACACCTGGTCCAGTGTCTTCCAGCAAGCTTCCCTGGCTTATTATGCCTAGTGTTATTCTGTCTCACACTTAGTGCAACTTGGCTGGTTACCCTGTTGGGTGTAACTGCACCATCTCAAACCATTAATAAAAATATAAGTATTTTGTTATTTTTCCCAATATTCTACTGTGCTGGATTGTCTCTTAATGACTACTGCACATGCCCCTGATAGTTCTTCCTTGGTAGTTTCTTTGGTCTTTATTTAAAAGGCAACAATTCCTTTGCATGCTATATATCCAAAATACATTATATCTGGAAGCTGCTGCATCAACTTCAGTGGTCTTGTAAACTGCTGGCTGTTGGCTCACAATTACTTTGATTGATCTTGTCAGATTAGCTTGTTACATTTTTCTTTAAACACTTGATATTATGTGCACTTAAGAGCAATCTGCACATAAATATTTGTGCAAATGTGCTTTGCATGAACTTAGAAATGTGTACATGTGTACAACTTTGTTTGCAAAATTATAAATCCGTGATGGCGAACCTATGGCACGGGTGCCACATGTGGCACCCAGAACCATCTTGCTGGGCACACAAGCTGTTGGCCAATTGACCTCCAGCTGAGCATAAACATGTGATTGCACATGCACGCATACCTGATTGCAGAGTCCCAGCTGGTCTTCGGGCCTTTACTGTGTATGCGTGCGATTGCAGCAGGAAATCCAGCTGGTCTTTGGAGCTCTCCTGTGCATGCATGCGCTATTGCTCATGTGTACATGACTGCCTGCACACAGCGCGCGTGCATTGCACATGCAAAAGTTGCATTTATGCGCAGATGGTGCGGTTGCACATGCAGTGCATGTGGAGGAGCTGCATGCAAGTGCAGATGGCATGCGCAAAGCACGTACGTTTTGGCACTCGGTAAATAAAAGGTTCGCCACCACTGTTATAAATGATGGCTCTTATGCTAAAATTATAAAGTAAATTTAGACTGACCGCATTACTAACTAGGAATAGTACTCAGCCTTCACTATCTTGTTGCACTGTGTGATGAATTTCAAAGACTAGATCTTTGGTAGACATTTATGATCATTATTTGATATAGCATACAGCATTCTACTACTAAGTTGCATAATTAGATGGTTTTAGGTAGTATGTCTGAAAGTAGTGTAATACAGTCTCTTTAGATACTGAATAGAACTGGAGATCCAAGTTCAAATTTATCCTCAACTATGGAACCCATTGGGTAGCTGTGGGGCAGCCAATACATCTCTCAGCTCATCCTTATCTCACAGGATCATTATTGTGGAGAAAAAGAACTTATGTAAACTCTCTTAAGTCCCTGGACAAAAGATGAAATATCAATCAATGCAAGTTAATCATTAAAATTTCTGGAAACTGAAACTGACAAGAGGGAGATACTGATGGCAGATATTCTTTGCACATTGGGGGCTCTGATTCTACCCCTAGAACATTCTGGTTCAGTTACACAAAACTGTCTGAAGGGTTGCAGAGCTTTTTCAGTTGACATTAAAAAAAAACACCCTGGAACTAGCTAGAGTAGAGGTCTAACTTGATATATGCAGCTTTTGAATGTTTTTTAATGCCTTACAATATGCATACCAATTTGCTTTTGTTATTATTACAGCATCGTCGGGCACTAAGACTGGCCCTAGTTGCTAAATTTAGAGAAAAGCAAAACATGAAAGAGCTACAGAAATTGAAGAGTAAGGAAGACCAAGCACTCATTCCTAAAGATCCCACCGAGGAAGTTTTTGAAACGCCAGCTGAAGAAAAGCCAATGGAGATAGAACTGGTGAGGCCAGAACCAAAGATGAGTTTGAAAAAGAAAAAGAAGAAAGTACACCAACGACAGAGGAAGTGGAAGAGAAAGCTTGGCAGAATTGGACTACAGAATTAGAACTCTGAAAAAAGATGGAGATCAACAGGACTTTATAGTACGGGAGTCTATAATTTTAATGCTACTTTTCTAATCAAGTTATCTACTATAGCATCACATTATAATCAGTTATTGGCTGGTCTTAAATATTTTTGCAAAAAAATAAAACATTTGGCTTTTCTTGTTTTTTTTTTTTAACTTAAAAAAGGAAGTTGATGATATGTATAACACAGAGTGAGAGAGAGTTGCTCTAGCAATATCTCTCAGGCCTACTTTGAAAAAAAAAATAGCCCACTGGAACAAACAAAACTTCTTTAACCTGCTGTTTGGAAAAATAAACTCTACCATAAGTCAACTGAACACTGAGAAATCACCCACTCACAGTTTCCAATAGTTTAATAACTGAGATGCCTTCTCATTTTGAAGACTAATAGTTTACGGAACTGGAATGTTTTCCTGCATTTCAGTAATTCCTACCAGAAGATTCATGATGACTCTTAATCCTGTATTATAGAGGCTATTTACCAGTGAGGGAGAATTTTTTGGGTTGCTAATAGCTGGAGGTAAAATGTCATGTACACATATGCTCAACAAATATTCTTCAATCTCTGGAATTTTTTCTTATATTCCAAGGCAGTTTTGGACATAATGCACCCCAATTGCTTTTTCATTAAAAAAAGGAAAAGGGTAAGAATTACAGATTATATTTATACCAGGTTAGTTTGCTTTAGAAGTCAGCATGAATAGCTGTTTTGAAAGGCATAGGAGCACAGCAGTTCAAAGCAGGTTTTTTTTCTGCACGTCTAAAAAATGCAAATGTTTGAATGAGAATTGAGAAAATACGAACTTGCTTTAAAGAAGTAGCGTGCTCCTTTGCTTTTCAAATGCCCCTTTCAAATAATTTAGAGCTATGCACAATCTCATAATACTTTGAAGCAAATAACTATCCTCAATGCATATTTGTGCAAAATTATCCTGTAAGGTTAAAAACAGTAACAGTAATAGTATAACATTGCTGAAAGGGACTTTGGAGGCTTTATAGTCCAACCCCCTGGTCAGGGCAGGAGACTACCATTCCAGATAAATAGCTGTCCAATCTCTTAAACTCAAGTGATGAAGCACCCACAACTTCTGGAGGTAAGCAGTTCCACTGATTAATTTTAAAAAAGGGTGGATGTGAAGTGACATGAATGTATACTTTTTAACGTTTGTTTACATTATTTGTTGCTCCAATAGCTACTGCCAAACAATTTAAATTCAAGTCTTACAACAATTTTCTTGGCACTGCAGAATTTTTGAAATACCAAGTTGGAGGGACTAGATTTTTCTTAAGTGTCAAAGCACAAAGAATGGTTCAGTAACTTCCAGGCCGCAAATAGTTTTTAATTCCTGTTTAAAAGTTTTATTATTTGTCAATCAATTGAATAATTACAAAATAAAACTAATAATCCATGTATACCATTAGCAGAAATAGGTGCATATAATATTCAATATTTCTTGCCCTTCTGTCAAAAAGCATTGTAAAGCAGGTGACAAAACTGCCTGTCAATTTCTAACAGTTGAATAGGTTAGAGACAATTAGTGATTCAATTTCTACACGGGGTGTTCATCTCCAGAATCCGCAGATTTTTGGGTTGAGGGACCATGGATATTAATTAGCTTTTTGTTATGCTTTTGTCACTTGCTGCTGCATACATAACATTTACAGCTAGAATGATGGCCTTGTCTTCAATGAAATAATCTTACGTGCAAAATCAATGCTTGGTATCCAACGCCCTTGATCCACACTACAGAAATACAGGTAATCATTGACTTATGACCACAATTGAGCCCAATATTTACAGTATGTTACTGAGGCATTTGTTAGTTTTGATCCATTTGCAACCTTGCCACAATTGCTAAGTGAACCATTGTACTTGTTAGTATTCCGGTCATTAAGTGAATCTGCCTTCCCCATGGACTGCTTGTCAGAAGGTCGCACAAGGGGGTCCCATGAGTGGGGGGCGGGGGGACACTGCAACCCTCAAGAATATGAACCAAGTTGCCAAGCATAAATTTTAATCGCATGACCACGGGTAATACTGCAACGGTAGTATGTATGAAAAATGTTCCCAAGTCGCTTTTTTTCCAATGCTGTTGTATCTTCAAACAGGTCACTAAAATGAACAATTTGAAGTCAAGGACTGCACTACCTGCAGTCATGAGATGATCTGCATGGCAATTCCAATCTGAGGAAAAGCAGGTAAGCAGGACCACAGGCTGAAAAACAACTTCTATCCCAGAGCAATAACTATTAAATTCTACTGTATCATGCAATATGAATGCAGTATCAGGGGTTTTCAATTATAGAATGTAAATGGATAGAATTCTTTATTGGCATGTGTGATTGGACACACAAGGAATTCGTCTTTGGTGCATCTGCTCTACATAAAAAGAAAAGGTACATTGGTCAAGATTCATAAGATACAACACAATGACAGTCATAGGGTACAAATCAGCAAACCATACTAGGAAACAATATAAATCAAGGATACAAGCAAAGTTGTAGTCTTAAGTGGGAGGAGATAGGTAACAGGAACGATGAGAATAATAATAGTAATACAGACTTAGTAAATAGCTTCTACTCCTGTATAGTAGAAAGCATCCTGATGGGCAACATCACCACATGGTTTGGGAACAGTACCATACAGGACAGGCAAGCTCTACAGAGGGTGGTGCGCATAGCAGAGCGCATCATCCACACCAAGCTTTCTGAACTGCACTCCATCTACAACAAAAGATGCCGAAATACAGCCAGGAAAATAATGATGGACTCCAGTCACCCCAACAACAAATTGTTCACTATGATGCGGTCAGGAAGGCACTTCCGCTCCCTGAAAGCTAACACAGAGAGACTAAGGGGAGCTACTTCCCACAGGCAATACAGACCCTAAACCAAATCATAACAAACCCAGGACTATAATAATTCCTAATCTACTTCTTAAATAATCTACCTCTCTTAACCACTCCATAATTACTCTTCCTCCCTGTCCATACTACACCCTTGCCTACTACCTTGCAAGTGGTCGAAAACATATTTCACTGCATTTCGTACTATGTATGTATATCCATGTGATGAATAAAATTTGATTTGATTTGTTTAGCAGAATGATGGTGTTGAAGGATGTGTTTTATTTTTGTAGTTATAATGTACACTATTCAACTGTTAAGAAATTGAAACGGCAGTTTCGTCAACAGCTTTACAATGCTTTTTGGCAGAAGGGAAAGAAATACTGAACATTATACGCACCTATTTCTGCTGATAGGACACATGGATTATTAAGTATTATTTTGTAATGATTCAGTTGATTGACAATAAAACTGGTAACAGGAATTAGAAGGGTTTTTAGTATGATTTGACTGCTTATTGTACCCTATGACTATCACTAAGTGTTGTAACTTATGATTCCTGCCATATGTACCCTTTCCTTTAATGTATACTGAGAGCATATGCACCGAAGACAAATTCCTTGTGTGTCCAATCACACTTGGCCAATAAAGAATTCCATTCTATTCTATTTTACTATTTGCAGCACTGAAGATGGCATTTGATGTTTTTTTAAGTCTGCATTATGTCTGCATTACTATTGTTCTCACTGTTCCATCACCCACCCACCCCACCATGACTATAACCGTGATGGCTAACCTATGGCACAGATGGCAAGCAGAGCCATCTTGCTGGGCACACAAGCTGTCAGCCAACTTACCTCCAGCTAAGTACGCACATGCAATTGCGCATGCACGACTGCAGAGACTCAGCTGGTCTTCGGGCCTCCGCTGTGCATGCGCGGGATTGCAATAGATCCAGCTGGTCTTTGGAGCTCTTGTGCGTATGCAACGCGATTGCTCGTGTGAGTGCCTGCACGCAGCACACATGCATAAGCTGCATGCATGCATGCGCAGATGTTGCGGTTGCACATGCAGCACCCATGGAGGAGCTGCACCCAAGTGCGGATGGCATGCACAAAGTGCATACTTTTTGGCACTTGGTAAATAAAAGGTTCGCCACCACTGGATTATAACCTGTTGCTTGTATCCTTACTATTTACACTGATTATTGTCTCCTGGTATGATTGACTGCTTATTTGTACCCCATGACTATCACTGAGTGTTGTTATCTTGTGATTCCTGACGAATGTACCATTTCCTTATTGTACACTGAGAGCATATGCACTGAAGACCAATTCCTTGTGTGTCCAATCATATAAAGAATAGAATAATTCTATTCTAATTCTATTCTATTAATTTCGTTGTACGCAATGACAAAAAACTAAACTAGGTTTTAGCCCCGGTCCCTGTCCTTGTATTTTTTTATCTTTACTCTTGTATTGACACATTTTTTTTTTAATTTTTATTGATAATAAACAACATAACATAAACAAAAACAATATAAACAATATTTCACCCTGTGCTAT
>JAEANM010009212.1:0-16504 GCA_017656035.1 Myanophis thanlyinensis
TTATTTATTTATTTATTTATTTATTTATTTGCTTTCAAGTCAATTTTTGATTCCTGGTGACTTCCTTAGACTGGTTCCTGCAATTTTCTTGGCAAGATTTCTGAGAAGTGATTTACCCTTGCCTGCCTTCTGGGGCTGAGAGGATGTGACTAGCCCAAAATCACCCAATTTGGCTTTATGTTTAAAGGGAGACTAGAACTCATGGCGTTTCTAGCTTGATGCCTTAACTACAATATCAAACTGCTCCTAAAATCTAAAGTACAGTAACAGGATTGGATTTAAACTTATGGCTCAATCTTTATATCACCGATTATGTCATTTGTTTATTAATAACTCTGTTCCAAGAAACAATTTTTTTCTACCTTATAAGTGATGGCTAGATTTGAATCAGATAAAAGAGTGCAGTACAATGTGCCAGATATACCTATATAGTTTGTTAAAAGAGGTGTTATGATTAATCCTTATAAAAGGAACAATATGATCAAGCATGTGCCACTGACTCAACCAGACCAGAACAGATAAGTGCATAATCATTCAAAATGTGGGGCACTTGAATAAAAATACATGGCAGCCTCTTCAGGAGAGGTCTTAGAAATGAAAGGAAAGAAGCCAGACCAAAGATAATAATAAAGTTATAAACAAAATAAACAAAGAAAATAATAAAGCTTGGGTTGTTCTGTTAAAATAATTATGTTTATCAGCATTTAAAGCGGTGCGTCTTATTTCCTTGGCCTTTAGATATTCCATAAATACATGGATAATTTTGTTTCAAGAGAGAGTTTATCCACCTGGAATGATATTGATTATTATATAAAGTTGGGATGGGATAACTTTCTGGCTGGTGTTATAGTTTTAGCCAAATATATGAGTTTATCTTGCCAAACAGGGCTTCTAGGGAAATAAAATTGGCTTTATTTTGGAATCCAAAAATTTGCCCTCAGAAAGTTAGGTTGCATTTTCCCCAAATATAGAAATCTTTATAGGCAAGGGCCTGCACGCCAAATAAATGATTTGCAATATTTACTCCTTGAAACTTCCCAGAAACCATGGGTATAACCTGGCTTCCCGTTTGAATTTTAAAAACAAAAAATTAAAGATATTAGATCATGGCCTTTGTGGGATTTGGGTTTCTCGTGACCTTGTGTGCCATGAAATACTTGTAGTGTCTAACCTGCTCTACAGTGTGGCCTCCAAACTGCCATTTGTGTTTGATCCTTTTTAAAAAGAACTTTAAAAACCTTAACTTTAGTTTTTGGTGCAATTTATGTTAAGTCTTCCTCATTGTGAAGGGCTGTGATGCTTTCATATCCTACCGCCAAGAAGGAAAGAACAGCAAAGAAAGAACATTGCCTACCTAAAGTAAAGCAGGAATTGGTCTGGTCAGATGAGAAGAGTGGAAATTTGGGTTTTCAAGTGGTTTACAGAATTTAAGTAAATACTGCATGCAAAGAGGGCCAATAGACTGTTTCTTCTCTATTTCTTTATTTATTATTGATTTATAAAACTTGAATGCTTCCTATCCCACCCAAAGTGAGTCTAGGCAGCTTATGAACATTAAATAAAATATAGTACAAAACATTAAGACAATAAATAGAGATCATATTGATGAATACTTGATATTAAGCGTATTTGGGCATTGCAATGGATTCTGTGAAGTCTAAGAGATGGTTGTCTGACAAAAATTTGCCTGAAAAAGTTACTTTTTCTTGTAACTTGGGCAATTGTATCTATCTTTTCCTTAAAAGAGCACTTAGAATTTAATATTACTAATTTGATTACTAATGTCTAAATAAAGTTGTTTATCATCTTAAATTCACATTTTAAAAATTGAACCAATAGATTTGTAAATGTTTGTATACTGCAAATGTAGTGATCATTGTGAATCTAAACTATTGAAAAGAAATTCAAATATAGGAACAATAATATATGAATTGTTTGTGTGTATGTGGTTTCTTCTGACATTGGTGACGACTTTATTAATTCATGAATGCTATTAATGAAATATGCAGGGAAGGAGCAAAAGTGTCCATTAAGGATTTCTTGTAGTGCAATTAAATAAAAGGATAAGCAGCAAAAATTGATTTTTTTTTCCTGCTCTCAGTGTCAAAATCACCACTTCAGTCCCCTGTGGCTGCTGAAAGCATCAATTGATGAAGCAGCATGATTAATAAATGGTGAATTAATTGCAGTAGTTTAGTTAAATAGATCTAGCCATTGGGTTGCCCTAACTGTATGCAACAATTGGCTGGTCAATGTTAATTTGTAAGAATTGCATATCAAAGATGAGGTTGTAGAATAATGTCATTTATTTCTTTAATTTATAACCTCTTTGCTTTCCTGAAAGATACTGTCAGGGAAGCTACTCATCTATAAATAATTCCCAACTATAACTGGTTTGGTTTATGTTCTGTTTTGCCTCCCTTCCAGTCTTTGCTGAGCTTTCGCGGCTCCCTGTTTTCTCCACGGCGCAACAGCAGAACAAGTATTTTCAGCTTCCGAGGGAGAGCGAAAGATATCGGGTCAGAGAATGACTTTGCTGATGATGAACATAGTACTCTTGAAGACAATGAGAGCAGGAGAGATTCTCTGTTTGTTCCAAACAGACAAACAAGTGAGCGTCGCAACAGTACTACCAGTCAAATGAGCCTGTCATCAAAGATGGTGCCGGTGCTTCCTGCAAATGGGAAGATGCACAGCACGGTGGATTGCAATGGTGTTGTTTCCTTAATGGGAGGACCTCCTGCACCCCCTTCACCTACTGGACAATTTTTACCAGAGGTGATTAAACTACATTTGTTGTATTTGATCTTCTCTGAAATACTTCTTTGCTATGATATTTCTGGACTGTCCATCCTTTCATCTTAAGATACTTAGGTCTACATTGCCGGAGGGTGTGTCTGATCGATAGGGGTCAATCAGACCTCTAATCGCTAAAAATCCTCTTTGAGAGTTGGGACATTTCAAGAGAAGGGGATAGAGGGATGGAGAGTTAGTAAGAAATTAATCTTGGGTGAGCAGAAACTTTGTGCAGTCATTTCATCTGATTTTTTTTCTGTTTCCTATCCTTGCACAAGAGGTAGGTGTGATGATATATATTTGACAGCCTCAGAGTAACATTGGTATGTTGTTTCACTAAAACCTGCAACATACTATCATAAAAGTTTAATTCTTTTGTGACTTATTTTCAGATTAAAGTGAAGAGACTTGCCCTAAATCTTTAAACTGAAAGATTAGTCTGAAACCATTTTGTGCAACACAGAAAAAAAATTATTGAAATCAACTGTGAGGAAACATCTTACTTTCATTCTCACATAATAAATGATTTGTCTAATAGCTGTAACTGGCACACAGATAAGCAATCTGCAACTTCCACCCCCCACCCCCCCAAGGTTACATAAGTATCAAGAACAGGCCAACACACAATCTGTCTCTCATTCCTGCAATAAATTAAAATGAAAATAATGTTATTTTCAGGGTACAACAACTGAAACAGAAATAAGAAAAAGAAGATTAAGCTCTTACCAAATTTCTATGGAACTGATGGAAGAATCTGCAGCAAGACAGAGAGCCATGAGTATAGCCAGCATCCTTACAAATACTATGGAAGGTATGGTAGGATGTGAAGTTATTCTTTTAACATAAAGTGATATCACTCTGATTTCATTCTCTCAGTTCTTCAGCATTCATTCTTTCGTTCTTCACCAGTTTTACTGCTGAAATCTTAGGCATATATTTTAATAGTTCCAGGGTTCCAGTACTTTTTTCCTTTTTGTGTCCCATCCATGAGGTGGGAAGGATGGTAACAGAGCAGGTGGAATGTAGGGATAAAAATTGCTGGCATCCAACATACTATGCCACAGTATGGTGGGAAAACTTCATTCAGTAAGAATGCTAATGCTTCAGGTTATCAGAGAAAGACACTTAAAAATCTTTAGCTAGAATTCCTGCAAAGGTCAGCCAGAATACTTAAAGGTCAGCTACTATACATAGAATCAAGTGATTATTTTAAAAATAGCATATTAATGCAACAATTTAAAGTGCTCTATGACTCTGAACTCAAAAATAATATATTTGCAACTCTTTTGTTTTATTGCAGTAATTTTATTGCTGCATTTTGTTACTGTTCTTAGCCACACAGAATTTTAAGTAACAAGATATGCTTAAATTTAATTAATTAAAATAAGTAGGTCAGATAAAGCAATAAAGAGCAGTCTATATGATCTGAGTGTGCTGATTTTTCTACTTTTCACTGAAAAATTAAAGTATTTCTTCATTCTCTCCTAATGTTTACTGGTTTAACTGCAGCAGTTTTTTATGGTGAATAAGACTTAATTGCAGCTAAGACAATAGGTAGGCGTAACTGGTAGTAAGAGTCTTACCTGTTGCAGTTAAAATGTCCTGTGTTAGAATTACCATATTTTTCAGTGTATAAGATGCTCTGGAGTGTAAAATACACCTAGCTTTTGGGGAGGAAAACCAGGGGGGGAAATTTGCCTCCCAGCAATTTGTCTCCTTGCATCAAACATCAATATTTGCTGTATAAGATGCACAGACATTTTCACCCACTTATTTGGGGGGTGGGTGTGCATCATATTCACAGAAAAATACGGTAATTTATGAAAGCATGTTTAGTTATAAGATTACATGTTTCTGTGGATTCTTGTTCTCTGAGCTTGACTGTTTGCTTGCAGGCATTTCATTATCTTACTGCAAGGGTGTCAAATTCAATCACATCTCGTGATGTATTGCAATGTATCACAATGTTTTTTGCCTTTGTGGAACTGGAGAGGGTGTGGCTTGCATGTAACACATCCGGCCCCAGGGCCACCAGTTTGACACCCCTGCCTTACTTAGTATGAAATGTCTGCAAGCAAACAGCCAAATTCAGACAGTACCAAAGACTCCACAGTTCAACCCTGTGTTGCATAACAAGCTCTTAATTATGCTACATGTTTCTATCAGCTGTGTAAATAAATTAGTAATCAGTAGAAATAAACATGTATTTACCCTGCATTCTTAATTTTACAAGAATACTGCAGAAAACAGAATACATTAAATTACATATCTTTTATCAATCTCCAGAACTTGAAGAATCTCGGCAGAAGTGTCCACCGTGCTGGTATAGATTTGCAAATGTTTTCTTGATCTGGGATTGCTGGAGCCCTTGGTTAAAAGTAAAGCACATCATGAATTTGATAGTGATGGATCCATTTGTCGATCTTACTATTACTATTTGCATAGTCTTGAATACACTGTTTATGGCCATGGAACATTATCCAATGACTTCTGATTTCTACCAAGTACTTTCAGTGGGAAACCTGGTATGTATTTGACAAGCGGGAATATCTGTATCTCATATGTGTATCCAACATCTTTATGCAGGAATTGTTAAGACAGTGTGCAGTACAATTTGCAAGGATTTTAAATGATTAAGCTTAAGAATTGAAGCCAATGCAAAAAAACCATCAGTAAAACATTGAGGTATCCATTTAATTTTAAACAAACTTAAAGAGTCAGGAAAATTTCATGGCATCCAAAGTTAATTAATTGGATATTAAGCTTATTAATTTTTTCTGCTAAGCATTGATTTTTATATAAATCTATAATATAAATCTATAGCCCCACAACTGTTTCGGTCCTGTTTCAGAACTGCTGGTTTCATTTGTGAAAAGGAAAATTTTTCTTGCTATATTCATGAAATTTATGGAGGGGGGGAAAAGCTATTGTATGGAAAGAAAAATACAGTGGTTGCCTCTTAAATTGGATCTGAAAAGCATGCTCTTCATTTTTTTTTGATTGATTTAATTGAATATGTGCCATCACGTCAGTGTCGACTCTTAGCAACCACATAGATAGATTTTTCTCCATGACGACCTGTCCCTAGCCTGGTCTTTCGGCCTTCCTACAATGTACTCGTCTCCACTATAATTCAGTCCATCCATCTTGCTACTGCTCCTCTTTTTTTCTTTTCTTCCACATTTCCCAGCACTAGACCTTTCTCCAGCTTTTATAGCAATATCATTAGTATTTAGGCTTATATACTGCCCCAGAGCTCTTTACAGCACCTTCTGGGCAGTTTACAATGTAAGCATTATTTGCCTCTTAGTCCCCTACAATCTGGGTCCTCATATTACAGACCTGCGGACCTTCCGGCGCGCATTAAAGACCCATTTGTTCCAACAGGCCAGTCTGGCCGAACATTAATTTTGGGGTTGATTGGATTTTTTAAAATGTTTAAATTTTAAATTTTTTATATAATTTTAAATTGTTAATCTTTTAATTTATATTTTAAATTTATTTCTGTATTTTAAGTCTATTTTTTAGTTCATTGTACACCGCCCCGAGTCCCTCGGGAGAGGGGTGGTTAAGAAATCTAATAAACTAAACTAAACCAAGCTCGGAAGGGTGAAAAGCTGAGTATATCTGAGCCCTGTCAGGATCCAACTTCAGGTTGTGGGCAGAGTTTTCCTGCCATACTACACTTTAACTACTGGACCACCAAGTCTCCTCATATATATAACGTGTGCAAAATAAGCTAATTTCAGCCTGATCATTTATACTGTAAGGGAGAACTGTTGAGTTTATTTGTTTGATCCATTTATTTATTTCTTTGCCATTCTCAGGAGTCTTCTCCAACACCAAAATTTAAAAGCATCGATATGCTCTCTATCCTCTTTCAAATGCCAACTTTCAGGTCCATAGAATGTTACAGAGAATACTTGTGTATATAAAAAAAGTCACTTTTAGAGAGATGGGCAGTTACATAAATGCGGTTCACTAAATAAAAAATAATGATATGTGGGAGATGAGGCAAAGAAATGCTGCCTAACGAATGGAATAGTCAGATAAGGGACAGTATACCCTGCAACTGCATTGTAGGTGGAAGAAGAGGCTCAGAAGTTTTTGATCTGTAAATTCTTGATCTGTAAAAGTGGGAGCAGGAGAATTCTACTTTCAGACCTACAAGATTCTATTAGTTCTATAATTAAGTATAATTAGTTTATCTGGTCATGTTTTCTCTCTGGTCTGCAAGGTAAAGCTGACAATCTACTGTTTTGATCTTTGTAGGTAGTATAGACTGTTAGCCAATATGGTTTCCTAGACTTGGCATGCATACTTTCTAATGAAACAGACTGGGGACAGGAAGATCATTTTATTACGATTTATTTAGAAAGTTCTGACTAAAAAGGATTCCACTCATTCAAAGAAGGAACCTCGAGACCCAGCTTTCAATCCCTTTTATAATTAATGCATCAAAGGAAATGACAAGAGAAAAGTTGATTGGACAGGACAGGACATTTGCATAGAAAATCAGTTATATGAAGTTAAAATATATTATATGTGACAATGCCCATGCCCATTTAAATGAGGTCTGATGAAAGCAGGGGTGTAAAATTTAAGCTAACATGAAGGAGAAAGGTCATAAAGTTGTTTGGAGTTGACAGAGAGACAAACCAGGTATCAATTAGTGCTAATTTGTTTTATCAGAAGACAAACTCCAGATATCCCATCCTATCCTGACCTGGGGGAACAAAGAAAGTTTTTTTATCTTGAAGTTTAGGAATGCTAGAAGTTATCGATCAAACCATTAACATCATCGAAAAAGAGAGAAAAATATGTCAAATTAAAATACATAAAAAATTATGTTTGTTAGCAAGTAAAACAATACTACAAAGTCCATATTGTTGGTATTACAAAGTGCATCCTGTGTAACTCTCAAGACCCATCATGTAATCTGAATATTTTGGCTGCTTTCCATATACTGGTCTGTAGCATATTTCTTGATTACTTGTTCTTTTCGGTGGTTGATCCTAAAAATCAGAAGCTATCAACCTTTGAATTGATATCTTCATTGTCAGGTCTAAGGCTGATTATTTCCGTTCTGTCATTAGTTTGGTTTTCTTTATGATTTAATTTTTGTCCATTTTTTTCACTGTGCTCCTTGACTTTTATTGCTGCATGTGATCTTATATATTCTCAGCTATCCAAATAGTGCTGTCAGCATGTTATTAATATTTATTTCTCCAATTTTGAAACCATGGTCATCTTTTTACAACGTTCTTTGTTAGATTTTGAAAATATTATTTCAAATTTAAATTATACCTCATAAAAATGCAGGATGTTATCCAATGATTACAAGGAAGGGGGTATGTGAGCAGAATTTTTCTTATCCTGGGTTTAAAACAGTTAGTCCCTTTTAATAATTTAAACAATACAGTCAAAAGACAAACAGAGGTAGATGCAAGCATTTCGTAATGACTCATCAGTACCTACATTACGATAACACAGTTAAAATCAGTCTCAAATATAAGATGTAGCAAGAACATTAATTAATTAAGCCTATAGTGTATGCAGGAAAACAACAAATGGCAAGCCTTATGCCCATGGGAGGTATAGATTAACATAAAGCCGTTCTACACACAAGTGGGGTTTCAAATGGTTAATGGCCTCAGCAAACAGCAGGAAATGAGAGTTCTGATGGCATAGTAGAACTTTAAATACAGAGTTTTGATCCACATGATGACCCATAGATAGTAAGCTTCTTGCAGTGGCTGAGGATATCCTAGGTTGTTCCAGCTGACTGCAGAGGATATGCATTACAGATAGCCCTCAATTTACAATCCATTGCTTAGTGTTGGTTTGAAATTACGATTTATCTGAAAAAAACCGAGATACAAAGTTCTGACAGTCTCCCCCCGGGTCATGTGACCAGACTTTGGGTGATTGAACAACACAGCCCTATTCAAGGCCATTTGCAGAATCCCATGGTCACATGACCACACTTTTACAATGGTTTTGCTGAAAACTGCACCGATAGCGAATCATTGCAAAATGATAGCCACAAAAAAAGTCATAAAATTGTGTTGGTGACTGTTACAGCTCACAGTCATAATGAGCAGCTTCTTTTATGGTCTTAATTTGAAGACTCTCTATAATGCATTAGTAGCAGTATGCTAGGGGATGCTGAAGAAGCAGTACAGAACAGTCTTAAGCTAAAGAGTGTCCTATCCATCAAGGGGCAAGATTATTGCTTGAAATTGTCCTGAAGTTGTCAGTGTAACAAAATTTCATTGGCAGTTTTCCTTTGTAAGGAAGACCGGTGGGAAATGACTACACAAAGCTCTTAAGTAGATGATTCCCTTTACATGAAGTCCACTATTACATTTAGTGTGATTAGTAATGTTGTTTGACAATATTATGCAATCTTAAATATAGCTAAGCTTCTTAATACAGATCATTTTAAGAAATATTAAGGTTTATCCTATACACAATTCTATAAGCTGATTTAGTGGTACCATCTTTGTTCACTTGTAAAATTCTAATGCTAGAAACTTTCTGAACCGTATTGTAATCTTAGAACCACTTAACTTCTTAAATTTATTTTGAGAGACTCATATTGCTGAAAGTACTTTGAAAAATTCTTCAATGTAATATTGCTATTTTAATATTGTAGAGAAAACAGTAGTCAGAAATCACAATTGTGTTATTGTTAATATGTTAAATACTACATATTTGTGATCTATAAAGACTGCAAATGTATAGTGTACCTTTAATCAAAGGCATAGATTATTTCCACAGTCATCTTGATAAACTGGAGAACATGGCATTGCTCTTTCCAGGATTATGCTCAAGAGCAGGGGTGTCAAACTCAAGGCCTAGGGGTCAGATTCAGCCTGTGGGTATTTAGATCTGGCCCATGGTGCTGCCCTGAAAAAAAAAAAGGACTGGCCCATGGTGCCTCTGACAGTAAAAACGGAACTCAGGAGGGCTGTGGACGGCCCTCCCAAGCTCCATTTTTGCTCCATTTTAGAGGGTTTCAGGAAGCTATCGCAGCCAAAAATAATATCGGGAGCCCATTTTCGCTGGCAGAGTGCTCGAGCCACCACAGGTGCCCCTGACACAAGTGATGTCGAGCTGGCCATGCCCATACATTCCCACCCCAACCCTCTGAGATCAAACATAACCTTGAAGTGACCCTCAATTAAATCGAATTTGACACCCCTCTTCTAGAGCACAATATATATATAAACATTAGGGTAGAATGAAGGCTTTCTGCTATGGAATAAACTGCAGGCAAGGCCTAATCATATTCTTTCAAGCTGTGTCCTTGAAATTCAGCAGCCAAATAGGATTTCCTGCCGAACAGTTTTTGTTCTTGATCATTTTCAGTGCAGAAAAGAAAACAGAAAGTAAGAAAAACTTGCGTAGGCTTATCACTTCAGGGAAAAAAAACAAAGCAATAAGAACCCTGAATGACAAAGAAAAACCTTGTTTCTAGCCCCTGCCTCTCTCATTTTAGATACATCTCTAAATCTCTGTTTTGTCCCAAAGTCCTTATTCATGCCTCAGACTTTTGTCCATTGGAAAATATCTATTCCTGTTGAGAAACAGATCTGGTTTTGTCTTTTAAATATCAGTACAGTATTCTTAAATACCCAGAATTTCATAATTGGGCACAAATTTCGATGAGGGCTTCAATCAGATCATTCTAGGAAAGCAGAATATAGTACAGTATGTCGTTAGAAGCATATTTAAGAGGAATTTTCTTCTAGTTTAGTATTTTTCCAATTTAGCAATTTTAACACGTGCGCTGTATGCTGTTGGGGAATTCTGGGGTCGGAGTCCACACATCTTAAAGTTGCCAAATTTGAAAAGCACTGTTCTGCACTGTATTGGCCATTGGGGTTTGTATGACTACCTCAGCAGTGTACAGAGATGACCAAAGCGTGATCAGGATAGCATGTAAAACAGCCTTCATGCTGTACGGACTTCATGCATAATGTGCTCTTTGCGCTTAGAATTTAAAGCTTCAAGAATGCTACCCTCTTCATCTGATTACCTTATTTTCTTTGTTTGTGCCTGAAATTAATATACTTATTTTTATTCCCTAAATTTGTGCTTAGCGATTGACTATATTCATTTATTTAGTATATGGCATATCATACATGAGTGAGCAATATTTTAACATTTCACCTAGATTAGTAAAACACAATAAAACGTAAATGTTAAAAAGATCCATGTTCAAATACCAGTGTCTAGGCCATCTAATCATTGAAGCATTTATATTTAAAAAAAATGAGATACTGGACTAGTATATGGCCTCATCTTATAGCTGGTCACAATGGGATCTACAGTTTGACTTGGGACCCTGAAGTCACACTGAGAGGAGGATACTAAGCCTCGTTTATAGAGAGAGTCCTGGCACAGGGCATGTGAGATGCAAATCCTATTCAGGATTCTCCATTTCTGGTGTGATAGTTCAAAGCCTGGCATCTTTTTCATGGGGTCATTTATATTCCTATGTCTGAGTGTTCAGCGACCCATTTGGCTTTCCATTGGGAATCGATGTTAAAAAGGTTGGCAGATGTTGCGCAAATGCCAGTTGGAGGCTTCCTGGATTTGAGTCTTCCAGCTGATAAATGAGGAAGGTCAGCAATACTCGGGTTGGAATGAATTATCAACTATAGTTATTGACTATAATAAATAAATTTCTTTTTATTCAACAACCATTACAGTGAGGTCCGATGATTAAGTTCTATAAAACTTAAAGCAAATCATATTAAACCAAGTTCTTTTTTAATAAGAAATTAAGTAATGAATTTATTTAATCTAATACATTATTTTGTCATCATCTAAAATCTCTGCAGAAATTATAATTTTTAAAAAGGATGAAGATATGCAGTGGGAGGGAGTTAACATTTTAAACCCACCTTTCTATATATAACGCAATGCAGAGAACATAGCTAATACTCCTCCCTCCTCCTGTTTTCCCTACAACAACCCTGTGAGGTGGGTTGGGATGAGAGTGCAACTGGTTTAAACTCACCCAATTGGCCTAGAACTCAGACTTGCTTCTCTCTTTATCTCTCTCTCTCTCTCTCCCTCCCTCTCTTTCTCTCTTTCCATCCATCCTGTTTATATCTTCAGAATTCAAGGTAGATTACCGCAAACCTTTAAGAAAGGTTAGGTTGGGCCAGAGTCATCTTTCTGTGCTTTCTTGCTAACAAGGAGTTTTCTACCCTACACACAACAGTAACACCCTTGGAATGGAAGGATGCAAAGCTTAAGAAAAGAGTCCTCTATTGAAATTAAGTATTAAAAGCATATGTATGTAATTTGAAAGCATTTAAACCTGTATATTAGTACCTTTGCAATACTATACCTCTATAGCAAGCTGTATCTACATTTTCTAGGGGAAGGAATTATAACTCAGTGGTAGAACAGATGCTTTTTGTGCCAAAGAACCTGGATTTGATATTTAATATATTTCCATACAAGACCACAACTCTGAATACTGATCTAGATGTACTCATGTTCTGCTTCAATATAAAAAAGTGATTCTCATGTGTAGGAAATATTTGTAAATTAATATTTGCTTTAATTTCAAAACATCATAAATAATATTTAAACTAATGTTTGCCTATAGGTTTTCACTGGGATCTTCACTGCAGAGATGATCCTCAAAATAATTGCCATGGATCCTTATTATTATTTCCAAGAAGGGTGGAATATTTTTGATGGCATCATAGTCAGCCTGAGTTTGATGGAGTTGGGCCTTGCAAATGTGGAAGGATTGTCAGTCCTAAGATCTTTCAGACTGGTAAATATATCAAGAAATATATATATATATATTTTACCAAACTCCCTGCCTTTATATTCACAAACAATATCAGTATAGCCATGATGAACTGTAAAACTCTTGAATGTTTTTTTCTATGCTACTGTTTCAAAAATTGTTTTGTAAAGCTTACAATGATCTCTTAATGATAAACTGAATTTTAGGATGCTAAATGAACAGTTTCTAATCTGGGCTAGGTACAGTATGCTCCTAGAAACCATTCCCTGTAGTCATATTCCAGGGTCTGGAAAAAAAAACTTACAATGTCCCTTAAAAACACCAAAAAGTGGTCTTGCAACCTTTAATAATAAAAAGGGAAATCTGAAACAGCCATTATTCAAGCAAAGGGAGTTTTCATCGTTCGTAATTATTAATATTACAATTTTTGAACTTAGATAATGTTTAGAGTAGCTTAAAAATGTTAGATGAACACAAATATTTTTGAAAAGTACATTTTAATTTCTATATCTGGAAAAAACAAGAAACTGAACAAAATTCTCAATTTATGAACTTTAGAAACAGTGGCTGAGATTAATTGATCAATATCTCCATAAACTTGTTTAAGTACAGTTTATATTACTGTGCAATATAAATGCAAATGCTGTGCAAATGCCCCGCACAAAGTCTTAAAAATAAGACATAATGTGAGAACTATATTCACTATTTAAGTGTAATTTAAAACATGTTTCTAAATATTGCTCTCAAATCACCTCTTACTGACATTTAGCTTATATTTTCATCAAATGTATTTAAATAAGAAACAGACATTTCTAGTAGTGAGAGCACTTGGAGCATGCCTATGTTTGGCCTATGGATTGATTTTCTTTATCACTAGTGTTTGGAATGGTAACAAACAAAGAACTTGGATCGGTAAGAAAAAGAAGATTTATTAAGCGGTAAGAATTTACAGCTTAAAAAGCATTTTGCAAAATGCGGTGACCTCTACGAGACTTCAAAGTGAAGTTCTAAGCCAGAGACCACTTAATTAAATTCAAGATTCTCCATATATACACCTTCTGACACAACGCTCAAATTCCCTCCCCCCCAGGCCCCATTTGATAGGGTCCAGGGGTTTACAAGCTGATCCGAAACGCCTAAGGAGAATACATCATTTAATTAGCACTTCCCTCTAGAAATTTTTACTGCTGTTCTTTTCAGCTTTTCAGCTCTGAGAAATGTAACTTTCTGATCTCTAATGTCCTTCCTAGAACAAAGAATACCTTTCTTATATAGCTAGTCCCCAGTAGCTAGCAATACGTAGAATCTCTATTAGTTACCAATATAAGTGCATATACTATTTTATTTTTGAACTTGTTTCCTACACTAGTAATGTGAATATCTCCCATTTAGTACTGTACTGTAGTGAAAGAAGATTTTGCTGGAAGTTTTTGCTGTTTTGAATTTTCCCTGGGAACAGTAGCAGGGCTGTTTGGGAATAAAGAAGGAATTTAAGCCAATTCCACGATTATGGAGTGTAATTTCATAAGATGCAGAAAGGAATTGAATGTACGGTGATTTCTTGGTGCCATAATAGAGAGAAATTTTGTTTTATTTTAAATGAGTTCAAAGCCTTGCTCAATTCCTTACCTGTCCTTTTCCTAATCTTCAGTCTCCATTTAAGAATTACTTGTTATTGTTTATTGATTCATACTTGTATTTTAATCCTATTCCTTTTTCTCTAAACATTTGTCTGTGTTTTCTTTATTGTGTGTTTTAATAAACACTGTTTAAGAAACTAAATACTATTTTGAATCTTGAGTGACATTTCGAAAATATTGGGCTTAAGTAGTCTACTCACTTTGGGAACGAGGACATCACAAAGCAATACAGTTCTTTCTTCCTCTAATATTTCTTTTTCTAAATTGTGGTGTGAAACGGGAGTCCCCAACTCCCGGTCCATACTAACACCGGTCCACAGCATGCCAGCAACTGGGCCGTACAAACTAGTGAAGCCCCATTCTCAGGATGCAGGCAGCATGCAAAACCATACCCCCTCCAGTCTGCAAAAAACCCCTCTCTCCACTGAACCAGTCCCTGGTACCAAAAGGTTGGGGGCCAGTGGTGTAAAAGATACCCCCAAATAATTTTGAATATTAATAATTGTATTTCTTTATCACTGCTTTTCAGCTTCGTGTTTTCAAATTAGCAAAATCCTGGCCAACCTTAAATATGCTGATCAAAATTATTGGCAACTCTGTTGGTGCTTTGGGAAATCTGACTTTGGTCCTGGCCATCATTGTCTTCATTTTTGCTGTGGTTGGTATGCAGCTCTTTGGTAAAAGCTACAAGGAATGTGTGTGCAAGATTGCAGAAGACTGTGAACTCCCTCGCTGGCACATGAATGATTTTTTCCACTCGTTCTTGATCGTGTTCCGAGTTCTTTGTGGAGAATGGATAGAAACCATGTGGGACTGTATGGAAGTTGCAGGCCAAACCATGTGCCTTATTGTTTTCATGTTGGTCATGGTGATTGGAAATTTAGTGGTGAGTGCTCTGCTTTTTTATGTCCAATACAGTAACTGAGTGTTATCAATAGAAAAGTCATTAGGCTAAAAGATTGGTTTAATTTCTTCTTAGGCTTTACACAAAACCTCTCAATGTGAATGCATTTAGCATAATTGATTATTGAAAACATAAATTAGCCCCTGGGAAGAAAGTGGACTTTTCTCTGAGGTAGGCAGTATGTAAAAACATGGAAGGAAGAAAATCAGAACTGGATGCTCACGCTTCAATGCTGTCTTCAGATTGTTCTTCCAAAATTAAAGAAAGTATTGACTTTACTAAATCCACTATTGTCCTGCATCAGAACAAAACATATAGGCAGCAGTTTGGAAGAAATATTTTGTGATGTTAAACTTTAAATTGTGTCAGCACACACACACACACACCAGCAAGAGTTAAGTGATTAAGTAAGGTAGGGCATGCACCAAATCCTCAATATATTCATACATTACAGTATTTATTGGGACTACTGCTATTACCTACAATATAGTGCAATATTCATTATTTAAGAAAGCTTCTTAAGATGAAGAGTCTATTAATTTGTTAACTATTTTAAAATTACATAAGCAATAACACAGACTTGCTTTCATCTTCAATTTAATCAGTTGACTTTTATTATGTACATATTTAATTTGGTGCGGCCTTCATATAAGTACAGATAGTCCTTGACTTATGACCACAATGGAGCCCAAAATTTCTGTTGGCTACGTGGGACATTTGTTAAGTGAGTTTTGCCCCATTTTACGACCTTTCTTGCCACTGTTATTAAGTGAATCACTGCATTTGTTAACAAAGTAACAAAGTTGTTAAGTGAATTGGACTTCCGCATTGACTTTGCTTGTCAGAAGTTTGCAAAAGGTGATCACATGATATCAGCATACTGCAACTGTCATAAATGTGAGTCAGTTGCCAAGCATCTGAATTTTGATCATGTGACCATGAAGTTGCTGCAACGGTTGTAAGTGTGAAAAACGATCATAAATTATTTCTTTCATCGCTGTTGTAACTTTGAATGGTCACTAAATAAACGGTTGTAAGTTGAGGACTACCTGTAGTAAACACTTTTTTTCACATTTGCTTGATTTAGCTTTCAGATATGCTGGCTGATTGACCACAGCAGTTTTGTTTGAATGATCTCCTTAAAAGCATTCAGATAGCAAAAGAAGCAAACCATCACACAGTATGAAAACAACTTGTCTCATTAGAAGCCAGAAACAGCTAAAAGATCAAAAGGGAACTCTGGACTATATGACACTGAAATGAACTATATGAAATGAAACGCCGAAAAAGAGGCCTAGAGAGACGCTGGAGGGCTAGCCACTCTGAGTCAGACCGAACACTTTTACGAGCCCACATTAGGACGTATTTAGTGGCGATAAGGAC
>JAEANM010009213.1:0-16502 GCA_017656035.1 Myanophis thanlyinensis
CAGTTCTAGAGGTGAAGATGACCGACTCAATAATTCCTCTGTAGAACTGGATCAGCAGCTCCTTGGGCAGTTTTGCGCTTTCTGAGTTAGCATAGAGAGAACATTCTTTGTTGTGCTTTTTTGAATGATGATGTTTTTGATGTTAGGTGTCCATTTTAAGTCCTGTTTTAGACGGTCTCCTTTTCAGAGTCCCGACTTTGAGGACTTCCTAGAGGCTGTGATTGAGATTTTGCAGCGCTAATCCTGCCCTGCCTTACGTTTCAGAGAAGCGTCTGTCTGCGACCAAAGGACATCGTCTCCGTTGTTTCTGCTTCATCCACCCGCAGCAAGCCAGAGCAGGGTTGGAGACATGAAAATCCCAGCGGCGTCTTCCAACCCCTTCTTGGTGAATGTGCTGCCTTCCTACATGCGGAAGCCCCCCAGCCTGGAGGAATGTGAAGTAGTGATTCGCCAGCTGTGGAACATTAACCACATGCAGATGCAAGAGGTGAGGCCTTTGCTCACCGGTGGTGCCAAAGATGCACTGGGCAGGAGGACCCTTGTTGTTGTTGTTAGTTGTGAAGTCATGTCTGACCCATTGTGACCCCATGGACAACGTTCCTCCAGGCCTTCCTGTCTTCTCCCATCCCCCGGAGTCCATTTAAGCTCAGGCCAACTCCTTCAGTGACCCCATCCAGCCCCCTCCTTCTCTGCCATCCCCTTCTTCTTCTTTGGCCATCCATGGTTCCCAGCATTAGGCTCTTCCTTCTCCAGGGAGTCCTTCCTTCCCACGAGGTGGCCAAAGTGTTTGAAGGAGGGCTCTACAAGATCCATTTTCTCCTCTCTTCCTGCAGCTGATGTACTTGAGATCATGCCTGGATGATATACACAAGACCAAACGAATTCCTGAAGATTACATGTTAGCTGGTCAACTTGGGTAAGCTGGCTTCGGAGAAGAAGACTGAAGGTGTCCGGCAACACACCTTTTTCTGGTGCCAAGTCAGCCTTGTGCAATTACTCTTCCCCCCCCCACCCCCACCCCACTGAGGAGGCTGATGGCTGAATGTCCATGTCCATCTTCTCAACTGGTAGAAAATACTCGTTTTCCTGACATGAGTCTCAGATCCTAAGAAGACCCCCTGAAGTCTCTGAATCTCTAGAGTTTTTTCTCCCCAGGGTCCTGAATGTGGCACTGAAGAAAACAAGATCTTCTCAAGCAAGAAAAGTCAGATGCCCCATCTACTTGCCCAGTTAACTGATTCTGCTCTGCTTCACAGAGTCCCACAGAATTAACCTGATACAAGTAAAAGCCTTTGCTGATGTATCCGGCCAATTCAACCCCTCCTGGTCCTAGTTTTATTGGACTAGGAGGGTAGGAACTGGCCCATCCCCCCTCCCCTCCAGGGACATCCATGGCCAAGGAGAAGCTGCAACCGGATCCACCCTTCTAGTCCAGCCTCTTCACCACTGGCCATCCCTTGGGTTGGAGCTGAGCAGCCGAGAGGGGGTTGAACTCTCCTCCTGGGAGTTGCTTGGTGGTATCAGGATGAAAAGGCAAGGATTGGCTTCTGCCCACTTTTGATGCCACGTTCAGGGCAGGGCACACACACAGTGCATGGGCTTGTGAAGGACACTCGACGATTGTCAGCTTGGTTGTTAGATTGTTTAGTGGTTGTAAAGTTGGTGCTTGAGGGGAGGACATGCCTTCCCCCAGCCCACCTGAGCTCCCACCCAGCCCCTTGGTCTTTGGTATTTGCTGGCTCTTTAAACAAGCGCCAAGGCCGCCTGCATGCCCCATGCAGCCAGCTGGATGGAATTCTGCCAAGGAGCCTGGCAAGATTTCCCCTTTGGGAACTAATCTCAGCCCTTTTCCTTTAACAGCCAGGAAAGCACCAAGTTGCCTAGAGTGAGGAACGCCCCTAAGAAATGGTAAGCAGCCTCCTTTTTAATATTCCCACCCCCCCCCCTTTGTTAGGGTTATGAAATTAAAATTCTCCACTGCATACCTGAATATATGTCTCTCATTCGGTAGCAGAAATACTTCCAAGTTCTGGGTCTTGTAGAAAAATGCCAAATGTAGGCAATTAGGATCGTTAAGAGAAAACATCCAAATCTGTTTTGACCACATCTGGGCGAGAGAGGAGACACGCTGCTTTCCTTCCTGCCTCTTGGAAATATTAATTGGGAACTTTAGAAAAACCTCCAGGTCTTAAAGTAATGGAGAACAATTTGAAACGGAGCTGGGTTGCTTGTTTGGAGGGATGTACCTGTATGCAGGGTGTGCTTGGTCTGCACAGCTGAAAAAGCTGCTTTTGACCAAATCTGTTTGCTCTCCTGGTCCAATCAGCGTGTTCCAAAACATGTGAATGCTGACATCAACCCAGTACTCTCGACCATAACCCGGGGATAAGAGTGTATTTTTGAGCATTTTCCCTTCATTGGCTGACGGGGGACAAGAGAATAGATCATCTGGGTTAAAAAGGAATCCCTTACAAAGCCATTAAGGAAAGAGCGGCTCCTTGAAGTACCTCCCCTTTGTTTTTCCAGCCGGATCCTGACGCCGCTGCCGGCTGCCGAAAGAGCCGTGCTGCCTGCCCTGAAGCAGACGCTGGGGAACGCCTTCGCCGAGAGGCAGAAGCGAGCACAAGCCGTTCAGCGGAACAGGCTGCACAGGACCGCTTTGTAGTCAGGAGACCCCCACCTCTGCAGCCGGATTGCCTTTGGGGCCTCCACTCGGGCCCCCTCGAGGACCCCTCACCCGAGTCTTTCTTAGACTTTGTACCTATGCCGACTTTCACGCTCACTGCACTACGGGAAGCCACAGTTACTAGTGGCTACATTGTTAAGGCTACTTTGCCTTGGAAAGCGGTACTCCGTCTACTCCCTCCCTCCGTAGCGCAGCGGGAGGCCTGACACAAGCGAGCCTGCTGTAGATCAAAGGGATTTGAGAAAATGTAAAACGTGGGTTGGCAAAAAAGAAAAAAAGGCCGGGTGCTAAATACTGTAACGATAGATTTATTACAATAAAACAAATGCAATCATTTTGTGTCTGAAAGGTTGCGCCTGTTTGTACTACAATTAATCAGCGCCTTGCAAAGTAATTACTTGGAAAATCTTCGAAAACGGCAGAGTGCTCAGAGATTGACAGAAGGGGCAGCAGCATCCGAGATGCCGTCTTAACAATGCCGACCTTCGGAAAGGCAGAGAACACGGTGTCCAAATAGTCCCATCCCTGAAACCGAAATGTCAGAGACGCCAGCTGGAGTGCCAAAAGCAGGAGGTTCTGCTTGGAGCCACGGTGCCGATCCCGGGCAGACCCCCGCTTGATGCCTTGAGAGAGAAGCGGAGCACAGTGGGTCCTTCTGCCGGCCGAGGGCAGGGCTGGAACTGGACCAGCCGCCTGTCTTCCCACGAGGGACTTGAGTCCGCTTTCCACAAGCTCTTCTCCACAAAGGCATTTGGCCAGCCGCCAAAGGCAGAAGCAATGCAAGTAGGGAGGGCCAGGTCCACAAAGGCTCTTTTGCTTCCGGTGCCCGGCTGGCGAGACCGGCCGGTCAATCGGCAGACAAGCAGGCCTGCCGGATGCTCTGGGCCCAGGTGTTCAGGAGGGCGGTGACTGAGTGCTTGTCCGGCAGCTGCAACAGTTTGGACATCATGTAGCGATACACCGACTGCAGGAAAGGGTTTGCTTCTGCAAAGAGAGACATGATGTCACAAGAAGGAATGGTCTAGGTTCTCCTGCTCAGGAAGGGAGGTCAACTAGAACAGGGGTCTCCAACTTTAAGACTTGGGGACTTCAACTCCCAGAATTCCTCAGCTTTGCTGGCTGAGGAATTCTGGGAGTTTGAAGTCCCCAAGTCTTAAAGTTGCCAAGGTTGGAGACCCCTGGACTAGAAGACCTCCAAAGTCCTAGCTATCCCATCCCATCCCAATCATTCCATTAAGAGGCACAACAACAGGCCACGTGTCACAATGCCCTGAATAACCAGGAGTAGAAACTTAGAGAAACATTTTTCTTCCTCTTAGCGCCTCCTCCTTTAAAAGTGAAGCATTAAATCTGTGGGAGCCATTTCTTCAATCAATCTGCTCTCTGCCACTCATCACCTACCCCCCTCCCCGCCCCCATCATACGGATTCTGGAAGATCTTTGGCTCTCAACAGTGCGATTCCAGGATTCCCTCCCCCCACCCACCCCCAGCCAGCTTAGGGTGTAGCCAGAATGGGGGTTTTGAAGCACAGAAGGGAACTAACTGGCCCAAGTGCCATCCTCCCCCAACACCCCCCCCCCTTACCGTATTGCTGAGGGTTGTCGATCCAGAGGGGGCTCTGGTCCGGGTAGTCAGCTGGGACGCTGAGCTGCAGTGGGGGAACGCTGGGAAGGTTCTTGTCATCTGGAACCAGAGGTGCCATTTGGGTTTGGGGGGGCGGGTCTTGCAAAACCCACCTGAAAGCGCTTTTTTGCACCATCAATCCAAAGCACCAGCCCGTCTTATTTCCTACGCCTGTCCCCCCCCTCAAGTCCCCTCTGACCTCAGCTGCCCCCCCCAGAGCACCCCCCCCCCAGCTGTCTTTGCCACTCACCGATCTTGCATATGAGGTGGACTGTGCCATTGTTGCTGCAGTGGGCGGGATCCAGGTTGACAAGGAACTTGGGGTTCAGTCTGGCCACCTCCCCCTGCAGGACGTTTGGGATGGTCTGCCTTTCGTCGTCTTCGTACTTCCGCTTGCGAGGGGAAGGCAGCGGAGTCCTGGGCAAAGAGACAACCAAAGGTTTATAAAGGCTGCCTCAGGACAGACAGCTAGTCTTACACTTACAACGGTTCCTTTACTGACCGTTCAAAGTTGCAACAGCACTGCAAAAAAAATGACTTATGGCCGTTTTTAACACTTATGGTCGTTGTGGCATCCCTGCGATTGCGTGACCAAAATTCGGATGCTTGGGCAGCTGAGCTACATTTACGACAGTCGCAGTGTCCCGGGGTCATGTGAGCCCCCTTTTGTGACCTTCTGACAAGCAAAGTCAATAGGGAAGCCGGATTCATTTAATGACCATGTTAGTAACTTAGCTGCTGCACTGATTTGCTCAATAACTGCGGCTAGAAAGGTCGAAAAAATGGGGCAAAACTTACTTAATGGCTGTCTCACCTAGCAACAAGAAATTGTGAGCTCAATTGTGGTTGTAAGTCAAGGACTACCTGTTAAACGTAATTAAGCAAACTTGAATTTTTATTTTTCTTATTTTGAATTAATGTTTGTCGAGCCCCAGGACATATTTCTTAGGTCACCACTTATGCAAAAATTTGTTGAATTCCTAAGGCTTCCCCAACGCTTCAGCCCAACTGTCTTCCCCACAACGTTTTCCACCCTCTGGAATTGGCTCAGTTTGCCCCAAAAGAGTCGATGAGTGACACCTACGTGATTGGGGGGCCATGGATGGCGGTCACGGCTGGCATGAAAGTCCGATACAGGGAATGGTTGAAGACCGGCGAGCGGATATTGGCAAGGACGGCATCCAGCAATGGTTGGCACAGATACTGTTGCTTTGTGGGAGGCACTGCAGGGGGAGGAGGGGTGGGCTGGCACACGACAGAGACACCAATTACCTGCACATAAACCAAGGCACCTTTGTTGCTACCTCTATCTGCTCGGGTCCTAAACTTGCCCAAAAGGCAAAAAGAAAATGGCAAATGAAATGCCAAGTCTTGTTTCTTGACCCTCTTTCTAGTGATGCAAGTTCAGGCACACTCTGGAGACCCCGTTGTTCCCACCCTTGTCAACCCAAAATAGAGTAAAACTAGGATCAGAACGGGAGCCTTTCCACGGATGCCTCAGCCCCAACTCTCCCTCCTTTGCTCGGCTCTGGGCTGACCGACCCCTGCCTGCTCGGCTCCTCTCGCCTGCTGCTTCCTGAACCATCGGCTCCTCTCTCAGCAGCAAGAACTCAAGATTCGGACTCAGCTTAGCCACCATTTGTTCCCCAAAGGGCAGAACTGAGGCTCTGAGGAATGAACGCATAGCAGTGGTGGAATCCAATGGGTTTCGCTACCAGTTCGGTTTGCACACAATTTGCGCGCAGGCCAACTGCTCTACTGTTCTACAATGCTTGGTTTTCCTTACTGGAGGCGACCCAGGTGATTTGGAAGGCTTGTAGAAGTGTGCAGAACAGCTGTTTTGTGCACCTCCACAGCCTTCCAAATCTCCTGGGTTGCCTCCAGTAAGGAAAACCAATTCAGTTGAGTAAAAAAGAAAAAAAGAAAGAAAGAAGGGGAGATAGGACAGGAAAGAGCAGGGGCAGGGCCCAAACGTCAACGCCACTACCGATTCAGTAGACCCAATGCGACCAGGCTGAATTTCACCACTGATGCATAGGCTGCCCTCTTATGGGATATTACGAAGATGAGAAAATCCTCCTCCCTTCGCTTACCACGGCCATGTCGTTCTTGAGCTTCTCCAGGGCAATTTCACATTTCTGCAAAGTTTTCAGGGGACAGCTAAAAAGGAGAGAAAGGACTGTCAGCGTTCCCTCTTGGGGAAAAACTGGACCACACAGACATTCCTCGGATCAGCTTGGCCAAAAGCCACAACTGGCGATGTTTGGCTTGGCTGTCTCCGGGGAAGTGAATGAATGAACGCGGCTGAGAAGAGCAAAAGCTGCACAATGGGGCTGAGAACAAAAAGCTAGTGGCTGAGAACCCTTCTGCGATGCTGGGACCGACCACACAACGGAGGCCTGTCGTGATGAGGAGCCGTTGGGAAGCCTGGCAGTCTAGCAGGGCGCTCCCCCCGCCCGCCTCGTGTCAGCAGCAGCAGACACTGACGGTGGGACACGCGCAACCACCAAGAATTTACCGCTTCTTAGGGTCCGTCAGAATGTCCAGCAGACTCTTCATCTTGCTCAGATCCTTCTTCCTGTCTGAATGGGAAAAGGGCAGGGATGCCCAAACCGTCAGAAGAGAACAAGGGGGACCATGCGCGCGCAATCTATTCGGCAGCCTTGCAGTGCTTTTCCTTCACTCGGAAAGAACGCGCAGAATTGCCCCAAACGCAACAGTCAGAAAAAACAGCGGCCCAAATAATAATCCCATCATCGAAGGCCTGGCTTCAAAGAGAAGCGAAGAGAAGCCCACCAGCTCTACCACCATGAAAGATCAGATGGGACTGAGGAGATCTCGGTGCAGTCAGCCAAGAGGGTGAAGAAAACCAAATTTAGTATGCCAAGTTTGCAAGGGCACAACCACAAGAATGCCAGGACAATAAAATGGTAAAAAGATTGTAAAATGGCAAAGCGAATAAAATGACTGAGGACGCTGAGCCAAGTGATCGTCAGGGTGAACTGTTTAAAAAATAGTGGAAACCCCTTTTGCACTTTTCACTTGAAACTGAAAAATAAATGAAACTTTTTAATTTTGGGATTTGATTATTAAAACTGTTTATGATTACAGAAATACTGCGTAATGTTGGATTTTAAAGCAAAAGGTTATTTTTTTTCAAAAAAAAATTCCTTTTGTAGAAATTCAATAAAGTATGTATATGAGAAGGGAGAGGAAGGGAGGGAGAGAGAGAGAGGGAGGGAGAGGGATAGACAGGGGGAGAAGGAGGGAGACGGGGAGGGAGGGAGAGGGAGAGAGAGAGGGGAACAGGAGGAGGGAAAGGGAGAGAGGGAGGGGGAGAAAGAGGGGGGGACGGAGTGAGAGAGAGGGGGAGAGAGGGAGGGGGACAGAGAGAGGGGGACGGAGTGAGAGGGGGAGAGAGAGGGAGTGAGAGAGGGAGGGAGAGAGGGGGAGGGGGAGAGGGAAGGTTCTTCTCCCACTCCAGTTATTGAAAGACAGGATACTGCCCACCCTGCACCCCCCCCCCCCCATAAAGGATCCAGACCTTCATTTTTGTCGATCTTGTTGATCATCCTGCGTAGAGGCTCAATGTATTTGGACAGCTGCTTGAGCTTCTCCAAGTACTGCTGCTCCTCAGACTGGCTGGAGCTGGCCGGGCTCATGACAGAGCTGGGGTTGCCTTGGGGGGGGGGGGGGCACAGAAAGCAGGATGTTCATGTTCAAGGGGGAGGGTTAGGGTTAGCAGAGCTTCCCCCCTCCCCCCATCCTGTTTAGCTTCAGGTCTTGTGGATTCAGGAGCAGGAGAGGAAGGGGCTGACCTTGTCCTGAAACCATTCCGCATTCCCACAAAGCCAGATGCACAAGGAGAGGCATCCAGTAGAAAATTAATCGGAGTTTCATTTACTTTCAGTCAAAGGGAGGTATTGAATAAGATTAGTCTCCTGTTGGCAGGTACAGTAATATTTTCCTGGCCGTATCACGTTAAAATAAGAGTTTAGCTCTAACTTCAGGCAGCTTACAGGAGCTGGAAACTAACCAAGGAGAGAAGTAACCTAGAAGTAAGGAGACATTTCCTAACAGTGGGAACAATTAACCAGTGGAATTAATCCCTGGAATGATATATACCAGTGTTTCTCAACCTGGGCGACTTTAAGATGTTTGGACTTCAATTCCAGAATTACTTACAGATCTAAAATACAGCCCGCCTTGAATTCCTTCTACTCTTATCTCCTGCTAATTTCCCTTGTTAGTTGTTCCGATTCTTGTAGAGAGCTTAAGCAAAGCTGGCTGGCTGGGGAATTCTGGGAGTTGAAGTCCAAATATATTAAAGTTGCCAAGAAAAACACTGATATATAGGGTTCTCCTGCTTGAGCCGGGGGTTGGACTAGAAAACCTCCCAAGGTCCCTTCCAACTTCACCTTTCTGTTACTCGGCTCCCAGAGGCACCGGGCCTCCTTCTCTGGCCTGGCAAAAGTCCAACCCCCCTCCCAAAACCAAAACAACCCCTTGCTCCAAGAACCCTCCTCCTGAAGGAATCCACCCTGGAAAAGGTTTTAGAAGACAAGGCAAGTTACCTGGCGTGTTGAGTGGCCCCGGAGACGGGACGCTGAAGTTCTGCGGTGTGCGGGCGGCTGCTGGGCTCTGCGAAGGCTGCGGAGACGGACTGGGAAGGAAGCTGCTGGGAGATGGGGCTGGGCCAGAACTGGAAGAGGAGGAAGAGGAGGAGGAGGGGGTTCACGCCCGGAGCAGAGACAAGCCAGCCGGCAGCTGCTGCTGCTTTCCTTGCCCCGTCGAGAGAGCAGCCCTCACCTGACATTGGAGTTGGGTTGGGAGTTGGGCTGCCCGGACTGAGGAGAAGGCTGAGGCTGGGGTGGGGGAGGCATTGGCTGGGGTGTCTGGGCTTGCTGGACTCCAGGTGACGGAGAAGACATCATGGGGATGCTGGTCTGGCTGACCTGGAAGAGAAAGCCCGTCTTGGGCAAGAGAGGCCTCGGCACGGCAGGCAGCCTTTGGGCCCCACGCTCAGGCCGGCAGGGGAAGGGGCCCAAGGAGCCTTGGAGGCAGAGATAGATCCACACATGGAGCACCTTCTCAGCTGAACCCCAACATTACCAGGGGGTCGTGAACTATTTCCTCAGCTGCGCAAAGCAAGTCCATAAAGCAAAGACCGAAAATCCCAGGGAAGAGGGAGGTAGTTGGCCAACTGACGTTTCCTACGAGGCCCCCACTGCACTTCCTGGGTCTCCCAGTCATTCATCCAAGAGGGGCTAGGGTGAACTGGCATGAGAAAATGGCAGCCTTCAGTTAGATGACTGACAGGGCTGCCCATTTCCCAAACAGCAATGCATCGAGTGCAGAATTAGCTCACCTTAGCCGAAGGTTCCCAAATACCTATCCACTTTTTTTAAAGATTACTTCCCCTTGGTTTCCCCATAATCCACAACGGAAGAAGACGCCACTTTAAATACCACTGAGGTTCACAGACAGCTCAGGGGGCATATCTAAGGACCCTCAGGGACAAGATCAGCCAGCCAAAGAAAGCCCAGCAGGCATCTGGCCCACCAACCCCTATTTCTACCAGGGCACAATGGCTGAGCCCTGGCAGAAAGCCTCAGGGGCGCAGTGGTTAGAGTGCAGCAGTACTTCTGCTGTCTGCCGGTTCAAATCCCACCAAGCTCAAGGTTGACTCAACCCTCCATCCCCTTCTGAGGTGGGTAAAATGGGGACCCAAACTGTTGTGGGCAAGAGGCTGACTTTGTAAAACCACTTAAGAGGGCTGGAAAGCACTGTGAAGCGGTATATAAGTCTAAGCGCTATTGCTATTGCCCTTCCTTCCTTCCTTCCTTCCCTCTGCTCACTGCCAGCAGTTTGATCCTGTCCAACTCAAGGTGGACCCATCCTTCCATCCTTCTGAGGGGGTAAAATGAGGACCCAGATTGTTGGGGTCAAGAGGCTGATTCTGTAAACCACTTGGAGAGGGCCGGAAAGCACTATGAAGCGGTACATAAGTCTAAGGGCTATTGCTATGAGCCTCCAGCCTGGACTTACAAAACATGCCAATCTTGACTCTTTGCTCTCAGGAAGGTGACCCACCTACTTGGCAGCAGACTGTTTGGGAGCAAACTATGGTCCAGTTAGAAGTGTCCTCATTTAGGCCTCTCAACTTGCCTTTTACAAGGAAGTCAACTTTCATGACCAAAAAGCCAAGGAGCCACCCGTGAACAGATCTGTCCTCCAGCCTCGCCACGCAACAACGCCATCAGTCAGCCACTGTTCCGTGGGGGAAAAAAAACCTCTCAAAAGAGAAGACAATGGAAATTGTGTGTGTGTGTGTGTGTGTGTGTGTAGCTTTTTCTCAGCCCAAAAGGACAGAATGAACTTTTCAGAAATTGCACTTGGCAGAGATGCTGCAAGTGGAGCTGATCGATGGGAGGCCCCAGCGCATGCCGAGAGAGCCAGAGGAACGGAAACGCCATCGCTATCAACCCGAAGTCTCCTCTTGCCACACACAGCCCTGAGCTCAGGGCCCACATGCAGAGATACGGACTAAATCCATCTGGTTCAAGGTTGATGCGCTGCTAGGTAAGTCAAATGCCACCTTTGCTGCTGACCCCCCAAAAACGGCTTGCAAGACCTGTCTCCATCTTGCCAGCAAAAGGTGACCAAACCTGAATGTGATCTCCCCTCTCCCTAGACTGGCACCGTCTTGGGGCCCCTTTCCCCACCCATCCGGGGCTCTGGAGCCGACAGAATTCATCGCTTAATCTCCCGGGTCAGTTCCACCTGGTAGAATGGAAATAGCCAGAGGAAGACAGAAGGGCTGCTAGCACCAGGAAGACGGAGCCCATTGAGGGGGCTGGCTGCAACCTCAGATGGCAACCCAAATGAAGACGGAGGAAGAGGCAAGGATCCCAGCCCCCACTGCAATCTAAGAAGGCCACCGGCAGGATAAAAAGACAGGAAAAGCAGAAACTGGAGGGGGGGGGAGAGGAGAAAGAGATACACCGGGAAAGGAGGGTGCGGCTATTCTGACCCAAAGCAGAAAGGTCAATCAAGGCAGCCACTGGCTGGCCACCTGGAGAAGCCAGCCCGAGGGCACTGGAGGGAAGTGCCCAGAAACAGCCAAATTAACCAGACCCGACCCGGCTTGTCCATGGCCTACTTCACAGGATACGGCCTACAAGACAGAGAAGAGGAAGCAAAGCCCACCGACCCCGATGCTGTTCTTGGCCAGTCCTCCTTGGAGCCTTTTCCCTCCCCCACCCCAGCCCGGCATCCCCAGAGATCAAGGCAACGGGGAAACGGAACTTCTTAGATCAGGGGAGGGGAACCTTGGCTCCTTCACGACTCGTGGACTTCGACTCCCAGAATTCCTGACCCAGCCATGCTGGTTGTCTGGCCTCCATTATGGCTCAGGAATTCTGGGAGTCGAAGTCCACGAGTCGTGAAGGAGCCAAGGTTCCCCTCCCCTGTCTTAGATGCAGGTTCAGCAAAGGTTTGGACTGTACAGCAGGAAGTCTGCCATAAGGACAAAGAAATCTCTTAGCTCTAGGGGCTTGAAATAAGATTGAAATAATCTTCTGTTTTCCTGCCAACTTCTTGAAAGAATTGTAAAATGGGAGCCCGGAGCCACCACTGATGCCAGATCTCGGCAGAAGGGCTCAATCTTACGGTTTGAGAGAAGATGGAGGGGGGAATCTGGAGCTGAGGAACAACTTGAATGGAGGTTGGGATGGAAAAGACTCTCTTCAATGAAAATCCGCCCCCCCCCGGACTCCCCCACAAGCCCTCAATGAAATCCCCCCCCCAGGACTCCCCACAAGCTGGCCATGCCCGCTCTTGAGGATGCCAGCGTCGAGTCATCTCACGTGGGAACAGATGCAATTTCTCTCTCCCCCTCATCTGCATTCCCGTGCCGCTTTCCGAGCGGCACCTGCCTCTCGGTCTGGTGTGTCCCCCCTCCCCCCCATGCAGCTGCTCCAGGTGCAGGCCAAGGGTGGGAGACAACAGACAGCAGCCAATCAGCCCTCACACAAACCCTCAGTCCCCACCCACTCCGTCCCACGAAGTACCTGAGGCATTTGTGGTCCACCCAAAGGCATGGTGCTTGGAGGCGTGGCAGAGCCAGCGGTGGCAGGCGGGAACCGTGGTCTTATCGGCATCCCACCTCGGGCCATACTTGCGGTGATCATCTTGGGAGGACAGAGGGACAGACAAAAGTAATCGCAACACAAGAAATGCAGCACATTGGCAGGATACGAAGCACATGCAGCTGCTGGGGGAGCGGGAAGCTAAGCGCACTCGTCCCAAGAAGGGTCCTGGCAGCAGCCGGCGTACGGAAGCAGCAGCCTCCTCTGGCTACGGCTAAGGCGGCAGGGGAGGGGAGAGCTGCCATCCTGTCACGGGAGAGGGGGACACACCATTGCCCAGGGGGATGGGGATGGTCACATCTAGTGGAAGCCTGGGGGCCAATGGCCCTGAGTTTGCCTCCTTCTAGAAAAAGGTGGCACAGGCCCAGAGTGGGACATAATAAGCTGGGGTCGAGACACAGATGGACGTGTCACTCACAGCTCACTCACTACCTGAGGCCAGATCAGTGCCTGACGAGCCTCAACTAAGCAAGCTGGGGGTGGGATGGGGTGGGAGTTGGCACTGACTGGCCGGCCTCTTCGGGGACCCACCACTATGTCAAAGACCGCAGCAGCCACAGCGCATACTTCAGGAGGTCAGTGCTGGCAACCATCACTGCGAAAGAGAAGCATGCAGGTGTTACAACCAAAGGGGAAAGCAGCTCAGCAGCATCCAACGGGAGCATCACGGTTAGTTAGTTGGCGGGCAACAAAAAAGCTCCGTTCCTGGGCTGGGCTGGGAGGAGTCACTCAGAAGCAGCCCTGGGGAGGAGACACGGACCGCATGCCACAGCTAATGTCCACCGCATGCGGGGAAGGCTGGGAGGAGAAGGGCGACCACAACCAACAGGCAAGCACTGCGCAACACCAGCTTCCAAGCAAAGGCGGAGGGACAATGGGGGGAGGGAGGCCAGCAAGACAAAGGGGGGGGGGCAAGCGGCAGATGGACTCCCTCCAGGCATTCCTCCACACTCTGAGCCACACAGGAGGCCTAGCATGGGCACAATGCTGAGAACACCATGGCTCAATCAACGGACCGCCTCGGCCTTGCCTCCTGCCACACCGCCAAAGGGAAGCCAGCGGGAGGGAGCCAAGAGGAGGCGGCCCTGACCCGCAGCAGCACCACCACCACCAACCACCACCACCGTCAGCACCAACAGGGACCCCCTCGGGTAGCAGCTCCACAGCTTCCACAGAGGCAGTCTGTCAAATCTGCCCTCGTCAGTGGCGCATGAGCCGGGAGAGAGGCACCACAGGACGGGCAGACCCAGAGGGCCTTCACGCTCCAGCCAGAGGCCCCAAAGAATGGCTGCACTCTTCTCTGCCAACCCCCCCCCCCGAGATCCCACTGCACAGCCAGAATAACCTAAAGGGAGACGGGACAGAGTTGCCAAGACATGCTGAGCCCAGGAACGCATCCCCTGGAAAAAGACACTGGCGCTCAGCAGCCACCCCAGTTGCTTCTGAAGAAGAAAGCAGCAGCCAAGCCCAGAAGCTGACCGGCAGATGCTCGGGTACCCCCTCCACCGTCTGGCCAGGCAGTTGCGTAAGAAGCCCCCCAATATTTTCATCCAAGGCCAAGGTGAGAAAGCCACCCCTCCTTTTACCACTTTCAAAGACACCCTGAGGGTGGGGAGCTTCTCATCAGAGTGTAGCAGTGGGGGGGGGGGATACATTTTTTTTACTACTGGTTCTGTGGGCGTGGCTTGGGAGTGGCTGGGGTGGTGGTGTCATGTGACTGAGTGGGCAGTTTCTGCAAGCAGGGCAATAAAGATTAGGCTAGAAACAACCCCAGGATGTTTCTTTCCTGCCTTCCTTACAGGATTAACCCTGTAAAGTGGGAAAAAAACAAAAGGAGATTTCTTCTAACAACCGGGTCTCTGAACGGCTTAGGAAATTTACTACTGGTTCTGATGAACCGGCTCGAACCGGCTGAATTTCACCTCTGGGGTACAGGCCGTTTTGGAGCCAGCTGGGCACACTGGAATTTTCAGCAGATTTGGGGCTTCCCTCCCAAGAGGGGGCTTTCAGCGTAGCTTTCTCCTCTCTCCCGCTCCTGCCCTTCTCACCTCCCGAGACGTACCTAAGCATGCCCAAGAGGCTTTCTTTAAAAGGCGATGCCAAGTAGAGGGGCTAGACTTGCCCCACGGTGTGCCAGCCTGCCTCCTGCTCATTTTAGGGAAGGCAACTAAAAGGAAGGAGGAGGGGAGGTGGCCGCCAGGGAGGCACCAGGCATCTGCTGGCAGCCATCCTGTAACGCAGTGTTTCTCAACCTGGGCGACTTTAAGATGTTTGGACTTCAACTCCCAGAATTACTTACAGATCTAAAATCCAGCCCGCCTTGAATTCCTTCTACTCTTATCTCCTGCTAATTTCCCTTGACTGTTAGTTGTTCGGATTCTCGTAGAGAGCTTAAGCTTTGCTGGCTGGGGAATTCTGGGAGTTGAAGTCCAAACCTCTTAAAGTCGCTGAGGTTGAGAAACACTCCTGTAACAGTCTCCCTCTCCCTGGTGGCCCAGAGAGCCCCCTCCGCATAGTCATCTGTTATTTCTGGAGCTGGAGCTGTTGGCACCGGCTGGGGCTCTTCTCCTCCCAGCCTTCCATCGCCTGAGGCTCTTACGACCCAGTGCCGCAGCCAGGGCGGCCTCTGAAACAGGCTTCCTTGGGAAAGGGGAAACGGCATGGAATAAGCTCAGGAAGAGTCCCAGCTCCGTGTCACCACCACCACCCAACATGAAAAGCCATGCAAAGATGTCAGTGGCAGAGAACGGGATCGCTTGCAAAAAAGAAAAAAGAAGAAAAAGGTTTCAAAAAGCGCCTGGGACAAATAATCCAAAGCACAGAAGCCGGATGTTGGTGCAGAGCCAGCCATTCAAGCTCCAGGAAGCCTCTCGTTTTATTCCGTTAGAGTTTTTGCATTATCCTTCGTCGAGATGCAAGGAGCCTCTTCTTGTCTTTTGAGACCCTGCCTCACGCCGCAAAAGCTGGAGCCACCAGTCAGCTGCCCCGGGCGCCTTGGCTTTCTGTGAGCCGTTCCTGACCCTCTGAGCTGCTCCCCTGGATCAGCCTCCCATCCCCCAGCAGAAGACCCTCCATCCTTCCTCCCTTGAGCCCTCTGGGCCTGGATGCCCTGCATCCTTCTTCCCAAAGGAATCCGCGGGAAGGCTCACTTTTGAGACGGCCTCTCTCTCACTCGCTGCGCAGGTCGAAAGGTCTGATGGGGGTTTCTGAGTGGCAGGAGAGACATGATTTCCCCCCCTCCCAGCCCAGCCCAGTAAAGAAGAGCTTTCTCAGGGCAGGAGAGAAACTGTCCAATTACTGGCGAGAGCCTGTCCCCTCTTTCCTGCCCAAGACTGAGAGATCTTTCCTCCAGCGGGGTCATAGGGCACCTTAAGACCTTTCAGAGCTGCTGCTTTCCCAGCTATGGGGTGCAGCAGCCATTTCTGGGGTCCTGGGTCTTCCTAGCACTCATGCCCAGGAAGATGGGTGTTGGGTACTGGGACTCGGGCACCTTGAAGAAGGCCGAGGTTAGGGACCCCTGGTTGGGACTGGGTGAAGCTGAACTGAGATGATCCCTCCGGGGGGAGGGGGGGGGAGAGAGAAAGAGGGGCTGAATGTGGGTTCCTGGGGGAGAGAGATCAGGGCAACAGAGTAAGAGGTGGGAGGCAACGTGAATGTGGGGCAAGAGAGGTCCGAGCCAAAGGCCGGCCAGGCTTTGTGTCTCTCACATTTGTGAGCTGAGGCCGATGCAGAACGGCTGGCAGAGCTGGGGAGTCTGCGCGTCTCTGGAGCCAGGCACCCCCAGACCTTGGAGCAAGTGGGACAGAGACCCTCCCCCCACAAAGGCTCTTCCTGTAAGCCCCTGGGGCCCATCTGAGCCAGAGCCGAGAAGCAGGTGTTGTGGCCTGCCAACCGCCAGTGAGGTTGGGGAGGAATATGGGCCAGTCCTGGAGTCAAGGGAAGGCTCCGATGGGTGCTCTGCATCGGAGGCAGAGATGGGGCTGATGGGGCCCTCCGACAGTTATCAGCTGCCTTCAGAGTCGGAGATCAATGGGGAAGAAGA